>BCLC01000007.1:1270404-1401232 GCA_001600855.1 Saitozyma sp. JCM 24511 | reverse complement strand
ACCCCCTAACCCTTTCATACCACCGTAGAACTCCGTAGACCAGACAGACACGTTATGCACCCCCTGAACCCCTCGGCCACCAGACCAGCAGACGCAACGACATTCAGGTATTCTCTCTGCTCGGGTCTCAGGCCACGGGGCTCGCCAATGCCGAGTACGATCTCACGGTCGTCTCCCTGGCAAACAAGGATGCCCGTGCCACAAAGCTCCCGAATCAGGACACCGACCCATCCCGGCTGGCCAACAAGTACCTCGACTCTGTCGCCGATCACAAGGTCCGCCACCGTCCAACCAGCAATCTCCCCTTCTACCCCATCGTCCTCTCCCTCGGCGGCATGATGAACGGCAGCACCACCAAGGTCTTTGCCTCTTGGAAACGGGTAATGACGCGCGGGACATACAACCTGATGCTCAAACGGCTGAGCCTYTGCCTTTTGCAGGCAAGGGTCCGCAGCTTTGAGCTGTAAGGCGTTCATACCACCGTAGAACTACGTAGATCAGACAGACACGCTATGCACCTCCTAACCCCCTAACGGCTGAGCCCTGAGCCTTTGCCTCTTGCAGGCGAGGGTCCGCAGCTTTGAGTTGTAAGGCTTTCATACCACCGTAGAATGCCGTAGACCGGGCATACACGCTATGCACGCCCTAACCCGCTTCGCGACAAAATGGCTGAGTCTCTGCCGTCTGCAGGCGAGGTCCGCAGCTTGAGCTATGAGGCTTTCATACTACCGTAGACATTCGAAGTCCAGACAGACGCGCTATGCACACCCTAAACCTACAACCCTCATGTCTACTTTGGGTTCACCGGCATACCCTGCCACTTGCGGATTTCGTATCCCTTGGCAATGAACAGTGCGCAGATCAGCGCGCCAACGCCCGTCGCTAGTGCGCCCTGTGTGGCGTATTCTTTGGTAAAGGACGAGTTTAGGCCCCAGTCGTACGCAAAAAATGCGACGGCAAACCCCCACATGGACTTCCAGAAGACGAAGACCGCCTGGGTGTCCAGAGATTGGGAGAGGTAGCCCTCGAGGACATAGGTCTGGAGGATACCGGTCGCGGAAGAGAGGCAAAAGTAGAAGAGCGCGCCGCCGAAGAGGAAGCCCATGTAGTGCAGATTGTGATCGACCGTCACGCCGCAGAGAATGCAGCCGGCGAACATGAACGGGAGGATAGGGAGCTAAGCCGTCAGCGGAAATCTTTGGACTGAGAATCCAGGGGACGTACCAGGGCCCACAGACGGTGCTCGGGCAGGCGGTAGCCCATTCTGCGCTCAAGGTAGGACACAGTCTTGTCCCCGACGATACCACCCGACCACTTGCCGAGCAGCCCGCCGATGCCAAAAGCAAGGAACATAGCGCCCATCGGAATGAGCTTGATGCCGTTCGGCCCTCCCTCGAACTTTTGGGGGAAGACGATGGTCATGCCGACGGACCATGCGAAGATAGAGCCGTAGTAGATTGAGGGGATGGTGATGGAGATGAAGCGGAGCGTGGTGATCGGGGAAAGGAAGATATGGAGGAACTCTGCGGGTCTCTGCCACGGGTACCAGAGAACGCCGATGTGGCCCGATCTCACGTGAGGAGCCGTCCGTACGGGACTGTGCTCGAAGTGGTGCTCGGATGCCTTGGCGTCGACCTCAGCCTCGATGTTGCTTCCCGAGCGGATAATGGCAGGAGGCGGCGCCTCGGACGTCGCGCCGGACTCGTCCTCGACCCAAAGGGTTTCCGGGACGATGAGGAAGAACAGTGCGAGCTGGAAACATGCCATGCCTGTGATGATCCAGAAGAGCACCGGCCAGGGGTGGTAGGTAACAACGAGGCCACAAAAGATGGGGGCGATCGGAGGGGCGATCACCACGCCAACGGCGAACATGGACATTTTGGATCCATGTACGTCCTTGACGAAAATGTCGGCTATGGTTGCGGGCGGCACGGTCTGGGACCACGAGGAGATGAGCCCGGCGACGACGCGTGCAGCGCAAAAGACAGTGTATGACGGAGAGAGGGCCATCCACACGGCGCAAGGTATGAACAGGACCGAGCCCATCAAGTAGACGGTTCGACGACCAATGGTCTGAACAGTTAGCAGAATACCTTGCAACCGAGGCGGAAACGTGGGAGTCACCTTTGAGAGCGGATTCCAGAACAAAGGGCCCACGGCGAACCCCAGCAGGTTGTACCCAATCGTGTTGGGGATCTTTGCCGGGGACACGCCGAACGCTCCCCCAATTGCTCTGCGTGGTATGAGTTCTCGCGTCCGACCATGCCCAAGGGATCCAGCGGAGACTCACGGAAATGCAACTTGAATGATCGCCACACTATGTAGAAAAGGCAGTGAGAGCAGTTCACGAATACTGAATGAAGGTGACAGACCTGAAGTTCGCGAGGAAGCCGGCGTATGTAAGCACGCAGAGGATGGCGAGCTTCCTGGTCGAGGAAAGGGAGTTGACCGGGTGATTAGCAGGGAGCGTCGGGTCTCTGCCATCTCGGATGACTGTGAGATGGTGGTGCTCCCCGTGACGCTCGATGTCCTTGGTACTTGACATCACGCGAGATGGGCAATAAGGGAACGTTTCCCCCCTTCTAATGCTTCGTGCTTAATCCTGGACGGGGAACAAAATATGGGGAGCAGGATGGAGGTGTTGTGAGTGAAGAGGCCACTCAATTGGGATTGCGCTTCTTATAAGGTAGAGCGCTTGCGCTTGCGGGCTCTCGTCGATGAGGTTGGTGCCCCCCTACCCTTCTGTTGTAACACACGGGGATTCGGGGGGCCGGAAAGCATCCCCGATGAGATCCCGGCGGGGCAGGCTCGCCGGGGAAAGCGCGGGCCGTCTTTTGTCTTGCCTGGGCCCCCGGCAGCAATTCCAGTAAGCGCATCCACAATACGGCAAATGCATAGGCTTGGTTTGGAGATTTGGAGTTGGTGCAGGGGTTCGGCGGCGGAAAGTTCATCTAGCTAGATACACAGCTCGACCGAAGTCAGGCTTACGCCGTCTGGGTCTTGGCTCCCACTCGACGAGCACAGTAGAACTTCGACAAGTGGGGCGATGTCTCGCTCAACAAGCATCTATCGGCTTTCGGCCTGCTGCGTGAGATTAGCGCTGTAGCTACATGAGAGGCACGGTGGTACATGATGTACACGAGTACCACGCAGACTTAGAATTCACAGGACATCGTATAAGAGATAACAGCCAGCTCAGTATACATTGTAGAAGTCTTCGTTCGCGTTACAGTAAAACCATGAGCGGTGATGATCGCACGATCATCGAAACGGTAAAAGCGGCTGGTCTCGTCGGCCCGACACGATGAGTGACCTTGCACCAGCTTGACGAGTTTACTCACTTCCTGGTGATTCGGCTTCCAGCTCACGACGGCAAATGTATCTTCTTTGACCCACTCGATGGTCTCATCCCCCGCAGCCATAGACAATGTGGTATACCACGTTCGCCGTTTTTTGCATCCGCCGAGGTTTAGCCGCTCGCATCGCGCGCCGATGACCTTGCTCACCTCGACTGGCTCCTTGCAAGTGTACCCGACAATGACATGTGAAGTCTGGACGGCGTTGGGGTCGAGCTCTTTCTGCACAAGATGAATCCGGGAAGTGTTGGAACCCGGCAGATCGAGTCCATCGCGCCATGCAATATCATGGACGTCGCGCCAGAGTCATCCCCTCGGTCCTGTGACCAAGTTTGGCGCTAGCCAATGACGGGGGTGGTAAGCATTACATGATAATTCCAGGTGGGCGACAGGATGAAATCTCTGCGACGCATCTTAATGCGACGGCCGTGCACAGCGGCAAAGACCCCATCGTCTTCAATGATAAGGCGGTAAGCGAAGGCAGAGTGGCGATGAGCAGGGCAGTCTCGCCCGGCATGACGAGCTGAACTCCAGCGTAGTGGGTGTCAGTGGTGCGAGATGTCAAAACGGAAAGATACACATGGCGGGGTTGATAAGCATCAACGCACGTCTTTCGGCTTTCATTCATGAGCTTTCCGGCGCGGAGAAGTTGAGTCCGAAGAGCTTTGAAATTTTTCAGAGTATCAGCTCATTACATTACTAATGGAAAGGGAGCTATGACTGACTCGAACTTGTGGGCTACAGCCTTCGTCTCCGGAGCAGGCAGGTTCAGCTTCGTCATCTTCGTCCCGATCGATTCCACGCGAACCGCGGTGATGCCCTCGTAGTTTTTCCCATGCAGGACGTGTTGGGGAGAGGGGGGCGCCCCCCCCCGCGGGGGGGGGGGGGGGGGGGGGGGGGGGGGGGCGCCGTCGCGGGTGGGGTAATAGTCACCGTGGTATTTGCAGACATGATGAGCCGAAGGTAATGAATTGAGTGAGAAAGAAGCTATCGCGGTGGCCGACTGTCGGTAGACGTATCGGGGGCAAATATACGCTACCTCACAGGGTCAGGACCCTTTTTGCTCTCGGCCGTAACATTGCGCGGGTACCTAAGTGTTAACTAAACTGGCGGGGAATGCATCGATCTCGACTACTGCTCGAGCTACGCTTATGTTCTCTACTAACCAGAGAACAACAGCTGACTAGGTAACGTTCACTCTATTGCCCATGAAACCGCCACTGCACGGTCCTCATTGGTTATGCCGTAAGAGCGCCACCATGGCTTCAGCTCGAGCCGGCTGACACTGAGCCCATGAAAGGACTCCGGGGAACGCTCGGATCCAGTCCCGGAGATCCACTATACGTTGTGGTGATCATCTTGCTTTTCCCGAGGCAGCCCATCGGCGTGACGCGACTCGTTCCTCACTTCGAAAGGGACTTTGGAGCTCTGAATTGGGTCATTCACAGTGCCCATCTGCACCAAGCACTTCTAGATCGGGCCCTTCAGCTTGGCACTGCTGTGCACGTCAACCCGCGTGCCATCTACATCGATTTTGAGACATCCACCGTCACAACCGTGAGAGGGTTTGAGATAAACATTTTGCAGTGGGATGCGGTCAAGTATTCGGCCGACTTGATCCTCGGTTGCGACGGAATCAGGTCGGTCAGGCGTGGTTTCTTCCAGAAGGCAACGACAGCGGGCTTCATGATTCGCCGTTCTTCGCCTGTCGCTCCACTATACGCATGAAAATCCCCAGTTTGGATCCGCAGCTCGCCACTTTTGTAGAAAAGCCCGACATGAGCCTTTGGATCGGAGATGAGCGGCAAGTCATGAGCTATCCCATCAACAGTGGTATCGACCTATAACATGGTAGTACTGAGTGTACTGGGTTACCCGGACGACGAAAAAGCAGCACCATGTGCCCCCTGATTTTAGGTTGTCTCTCTGGTGCGCGACTCGCGGTGCTTTGACGGCTCTCTTTTGCTTCCGAGTCCCCATCAAGGAACGAAGCCTGCGACATGCCCTCAACCGCCACAAACATAGACCCCGCGCTCCGGCCGACGTATGAACCCGGTGGTCCCCGCTGGCTGTTTTCGTTCACTCTTCGCGCTTCGCTTGAGACCATCACTTTCTCGCAACCCGTGTCGTTCCTATGCCCATCGCATCCCCGGAATCGCAAGAGACGAGGGCCCCGTCAGCTGAGCCGGTCGCGTTCGGTACAAAGCGCCGACGAACGGCTCAAGCTTGCGGGCCTTGTAGGACCAAGAAGACCAAAGTGAGTCCAGACGGGCGCCTGCTCATCGCAACAGGGCTGATCCGTCCATGCCACGCAGTGTGACGGGGTCCATCCTGCATGCACCCCTTGTGTCGAGCTGGGTTACAGCTGTTCATACCCGCTCGATTCCAGTGCCCCAAAAGCGGGCTCGGTGATGGTCAGCAAAAGGTGCGTGACCAAGCGCACTTTGATCCTCCGCTTACCACGTTGTAATGTCAGTTATCTCGAGGCCTTGGAGGCACGACTACAACGTCTTGAAGCCGTTCAGAATACGCATCCGGGCTGTCTCCCCGCGGGGACTATAATCGGCGGAATTCAGCCTTCACACCAGCTGAGCGTCGGCGAAACGACCTTGACGCCTCAGTCGGCGCTGCCGCCGGCTCCTGTTGAGCAGATCGCTCTTCCTCAATTGATCGATACATGGGGTGAGCCCAAGTCTACCGCGTATGAGTCTGACGTCTCGTAGGAAATGGCGGAGTGGCGTCGCTTTCCATGCAAACCGACATGGTCGACATGGCTCGGCAACTCATTCCGGATGCACCTGCCGTCACGTCGCGCCCCGCTCCATTCGCCGAAGGCACGCGTCCCGGAAACATCGATGGTATGGGGCTTCTCCTCGGTCGTGACAGGACTTTGCCTGCAGGAAATCGACGGCAGAACCCGAAGTCGCACACCTTAGGCGGATGCTCGCCAGACAGCGAAGTTTACGGCGATACCTCGGGCATCACGTTTCATCAGCTGCTCCTGGACACCCTAGTCCCCGCGTATAGCTCTCTGAACGGCGTGGAAGATCCGAGTGGGAACCCCCCAAGGGCTCAATACAGTATTGAGAGAGACGTGTCTGGTTTTCTCGGTCTCTCTCCTCTGGACGACGGTCTTCATCTGAGACCCGACAACTTACCTACCTTAAGCGAAGCCGAGGTCATGTGGAACTTCTACGTCCATAACACCCATCAACTTTACCCGTTCATTGACATGACCTGGGTGCAACAGTCGTACGAACATCTGCTGTTGCCCAACACATCTACACCCCGGAGCGAACGTCGAGACCCCTCGTCACTCGTAGGACCTGCCGATCCCCTCCGCGTTCCCATCAATCAGCCGGCCATCACATTACACCTTCTCCTCTTCGCGCTCGTCCAGGCTCTCTCAGAAACGACGATGACGCAAAGAGATGGTATGCGATTGCAATCATTGTTGTTTTTCTGACGGGCAGTTCACAGGATCGCTTTACAAATGCTCAGAAAGCATCTTGACTGGCCGCACAGCATGAGCAAGGGTAAGTTGAAGACGAGTGTGGGGTCTTACGGATCTAGTTCAAGCACTTCTGATGGGCGCAATACTGCTACAGAGCGTCGATTGTCCAAGCTTCAGCTGGGATTTACTCGGATGTACGTCCGATTGAAGCGACCTGCGCACTTACATCTCACAGATGCCGTGCGATCGGCTTATGCAATTGGTTTGCACGACCCCACCACCACTTCACAGCTCTCGAATCACGAGAGAGAAATGCGGCATCGTGTATGGTGGGCATGCTATGCTATGGATCGGTGAGGATTTCGAAACGTACCGCAGCTGAACTTCCAAAGCCTTCTCACTGTATCTCTTGGTCGCCCTCTCTCTATCGCTTGCGACGTCTCGTGCATACCACTTCCGTCACCCCTCCCTGGAGAGCCCGAAATGCCACCTCGCTTCTTTGCCGAAAACATGTGCGTTCAAAAGTTGTGAGCAGCGCTGACAACGAGTCGCCTTTACGTCGCTTTGTCAGACATCGTCGCTCACCCGCCCACGCTCTCTTCCCCGAGAAGCTCAACGACGGTTGCCATCCAAACGGCCGCGAATGCCTCGTATCGCCTGGAAAAAGAATTTGCCAGCTGGTCCGATTCTCTTGCAGAAGATTTTCGCCCAACGATCCCTCCGCAAAACCGCTTCGCCGCCGTTCTGGCGCTGAGGGGCATGACGATTCGCTTGCTGCTACATCGGCCCCTCGTTCTCGCCGCCATTCGCCAGCATCTTGGTATTCAATCTCGTCCCGCATCGCCGGTGGAGCGCCAACAAATTCGATCGCAACGCTCCCTCGAGTTGCAACAGCGTAATATCGCATTTGGCAACAGTTTGGCGGCAGTCCTGGAGGCCGCGGTCAATATTGTCCAATTGCTTCAGTGCAGCACTACCGCAGCGGTAGTCCTTTCGGCACCATGGTATCAATTATTCTACGGTGCGTTCTCGGCGTTGGAGGCGTCTCACAGGCTGCAGCGATGAACGCATTCATGTCGCTGGTCGCAACCTTCTTGCTCGACCTATCGCGCTGGTCTCCCTTTATCAAGACCCCGGTCCACGAAATCGTTCGGTCGTTGTTCTCGGTCAGTGTGACATTGTCACAGGTAGTCCACGGCTGATGGCGACAGGCTCAAGCTTTCGTGAGGACGATAAGCACCAAATATGGATTCCAAAGTGCTAAACAGGCGCTGTTGATCATTGACCAGCTGCTCAAAGCACTCGGCCTCTCCGAGAGCGGCTCGATGGGAAGTGCACCCGGTGCGCCCCAGCCCGCACAGGCAACAGGCGACCTATCGAGCAACGCGGCCTTTCCTTCCTTTGATTTCTCATGTGCCCAGCTAGACGGGCTGCCCCATCTTGACTTCGAGGAGCTCTACCGGACGCTGGACCCGTCATTTTCATTCGCCTCATAACTGCTCTAGTCGTAGCAAACATTGTGCTCCAGAGTGCCTATCTCGGCGACATGCACTTTGACCCCGGCCCCGTCTTTCAGTAGTCTCCAATTCTTCTCAGGCCTCGGGGAACCGACTACGCCAGGAGTTCCCGTCATGATAACCGTCTGGTCGGTTAGCCTCGAACTCGTGCCCTGCTCACTTTGGACGAAACACAAACTTGTGAAACCCTCTCACGCAGTGAGACCTTGTTCTGCACTAACCGCGGGGATGCCTTGTACATGTACGAGCACCACTTGTACAGTACGAACTCTTGAGAATCACCATTGCGCCGCCGCGGGGGGGGGGGGGGGGGGGGGGGGGGGGGGGGGGGGGGGGGGGGGGGGGGGGGGGGGGGGGGGGGGGCGCGATTCTTGAGGCATTGCCATTGTTCGCGTGCGCAAGTCCTCACCTGCCACGTAGCTCACCACGTATTCGAGGGCATCAGGGCTTGTAATTTTTGTTGTAGGGTATGAACCGGCGAAGAGTGCATCGATCTCGACTACTACTCGAGCTACTCTTATGCTTCCCACTCTGCTAGAGAACAATAGGCGACTCTCTCATCATCTCTATTTTTCATGGAACCGCCACGGCACGGTCCTGTCTCGGTCATCCTGTAGTGCATGCCACCGTGGCTTGGCTCGAGCCTACTGATAATAACCGAGTCATCTCAGCAGTCTTTGCCTATGACGGCGCAGACCTCTCCCTCGCCATTCCCCTCTAACTCCTGGACTCACTGGGGGATAGAAACGACCTCGCTGTAGTCGGCGAGAGAGATGGCTGGCTCGATGAAGAGGGAGGGGAAAGGGGGAAGGCCCCGGTCAGCTTCCGTGACTACCACGTGTCAAGGGATAGCGGTCCTCGCAAGCAGCACCCACTATGCTTGCGATGGTTGAGACCGATACACTTGATGATAGTACAGTTGAAAATGCCAGCGGTCACTATAGTCTGCCGACCTTCTCGCAGAGTGGTCCTTCTGGCCCGATCTCCAGGAGCTGGGCTTCAAGCTTTCCTCCGTCTGCGAGAGCGCCATGATCTGACAAGCGGTCATCGATTGGTTCATCGTACAGGTGGGGACCAGTGGCTTGGCCGGGCGGCACAAAACGTATAAGCCATGTTCGAACAGACTTGACATTAAGAAACAGCCCGTCGTGCCCACCACATACGTATACTTTGACTCTTACTGTACCCCCACCCCCGGGGAAAGGCCGGGATGGTACGGTCGGTTCGGACCGGTCGGGGGTAGGCTCCGCGTGGGTCTGGATACTTCCGGGTGCTTCGGTCAGGCTTCAGCCGCCGCATTTTCGAACAACATTCCGTATGCACAGCAACATGCTGAACAGGAACCTTCGGGCAGACTCGGTTTGGGTGTTCGACGACCTACAGACCTGAACGGTGATACTGCGGAGACGGTCCTCGTCGGAAGAGAACCTTACGGTGTCTGCCACGCAAGGCCTCCCTGAAAAGCCGCGGGTAGCAGGTTCAATGTTCGATTTCGGACCCCACAGGTTGAAGCATCAACGAAGCGACCTCCCGCAATGCCGCTAGTGGCCGTCAATACGGCGGTTTCGAAAGCCTTGGAGTGTAGTCAAAGACTCTAGGCCGAGGTGGACTTCCCAGGGGACGCTGCAGCGTGATCCAAATCTCGGGATCGGACGCACCGAATCTCGTAACGCTGATCATCTCTGACAACCGAACCACGTGAATAAACTTGCAATTTCGGCCTACTGGGCCGGAGCTCGATGCTTTGTGCCCTGAAACGACGGAACGAATAGAATTGAGCTTGATAGCGCTGTCAGACCCGAGAGGTAACCCCCCAAACGCCATCATTCAGGCATGCGGGATCCGCTCAAGACCATGATGAGTTTTGGATGAGATGGAATCATTGTACGATCTTGGCATTCAACAATTGCATTCGCGGTTTGACTTTGGCGACATTCGTGTCCCTTTTTCTGTCTACTCCCAGAAGAGGTTGATGTCCTTGCCTTGTATCCATTCGGCCATTGCCTGGTACATGTCATGGAAGCCCTTATTGCTGACGTTGGGGAGGTCGTTGAGGATGGGGTGACCCAGCGAGTGTTGAGCGACCGACAGGTACTGGTACCCCTCGGTGTACTTGGCCAACTCTTCCTTCGGGAAGTCGGGTACCGTCTTTCCGTCTACTGGCACCACCTTGTCCTTCTCGTAAAACAGCTTGACATACTGAGCCTTCCATTCCTTGCCCTCGAGCTTGCAGAAGAAGATGAATCGACAGTCGCAGTCGATGTCGACAGGGATACCCTGCATTGTGAACCTCTGGGTGATAGTGGCCTTCATTTTGCCGACACCGCGACCGGTCTTCAGGTTGACATTGGCGAGCACACCGTTCTCACGGTGGGCAATGTTGTCGCCCCTGGCACGACCTGCAATCGAGACTTCTATGAACTTCTCGATGGATAGACCGCCCGACCAGGCTGCGTTGATGTCAGCGCCCGGGTCAAGTATCCCTAACTGTGAATGTGCACGCACTAGTCCAGACGTAGGCGCCTTCCTTGGTGAACAAGCTACGGTAGTTGTGCCACTCAGAGAAGTCACGGTAGACAGGCCAGCCTTTGCACAACTCTTGGATGCACTGTCGTGCGAGGATCTCGTCGTTGGTGCCGTTGATGTTGTTCGAGTGAACCTTTTCACTCTCTTGGGGAGGAACGTTGTACATGTTGGCTCGATCAAGAGTGTGGGTGATAGGTCGAAGAGAGAACAGTCTTGCTTGTGGTCGATACTTGCAGCCTAGAGTGGTTGCGAGTTGAACGAATAGATGGTGAGATCCTTTCCATCGACTCGACAGTCGTCTGTCTTTATATACTGCCAGTAACACGGGGGCAAATGAGGTTCTTATGATGGGCCTCCCTCAACCTGGCCGGTCCCCTGCAGTGGGTAATGTTGTTCATGGCTAGCGATCACGGGCTTACGGCCGTTGAAAGCAGGTGATTCCATCGGCCGCCGCGGGTAGCTCGGCAGGTTCTGACCGATTGCCGGAGCTAATGCATGGCGTTATCAGTTGCGCCGCTGGATAACCGAGGATCAACAACGGATCGGGAAAACGTTTCCCACCTAGCCGCGGCTGATCGGAAGGTCTAAAAGCCTCCGTCGATCTTTGACCCATCCCCAGATCTGGGGTCCCTCATTTCAAGCGGTGCCCAGGCGCATGTCGAGGAGTGAGTGCGAGAGCCATGGCTCCTACATCGCTGATGTCGAATGCATGACATCAGCGCGCGCCTCGGATCTCGGCTGGAGAACGTTTCTCTCCCGAGCTGCAGCAGCTAATCGAATGGCCATCCCGTTAATAGGGTTCCCACCGCAACCCCTTGGTCGAGCCTTTAACCGCACGACAATGCGGATCGGTCACGTCGTGTGGGATAATCCCCTTGCCATTCTCACCGCGACCGCGGCCGCGGCGGTCCAGTGTTGGAAGCGCCTGCAATCCTGGCCATATATAGTCGGCCAATCCCCAGATGTGGGGTGGATCTTTTCCAAGCAACCAACCCAACAGACACTTACAGCTCCACCAAAGCACGCTCGACCTCACATTCTCAGTCAACTCAGACCTCCGACAGTCCAAACATGGTCAAACAACTAGAAGTCGCGGTCGTCGGGTCCGGTTCTGCCGGTCTCAGCGCTGCTCTTTGGCTTGCGACCTACGGGATCAAGATCAAAGTCTTCGAAAAAAGGGACGGCCCCCTCAAGCTCGGTCACGCCGATGGTGTGCAATGTCGAACGGTAGAGATCTTTGAGAGTTTCGGGCTTGCCCCTCAACTGCTCGCAGAAGCCCACTGGATCACCGAAGTGATCTTTTGGTCCGGCGCATCAGAGCAAGGCATCGTTCGAGAAGGCAGTGTCTCCGATCCTCCTCCCGGGATCACCCACCAACCTCACGTCGTGCTCAGTCAAGGGAGAGTCAATGGAATGCTGGTTGAAGAGATGATGAAGCGCAACAATCAAGATATCGAATACAGCTCCAGCGTCATCGCGGTCGACTTTGACGAGAGCAAACTGAGCGATCATTCGGCCTATCCTATCACTCTTACAGTCGAAAAGGAAGGAGTCCGAGAAGCTTACCAAGCTAAATACCTTCTGGTGAGTTTTGGCAGTTATTGAGCTGATGCAATAGGGATGCGATGGGGCTCACAGTACCACTCGACGCTCGATCGGAGCCAACATGGAGGGCCAGAGTACCGAGGCTATCTGGGGTGTGATGGATAGTGCGTATAATTGATGCTGCACCAGCACCCGCGAAACCCCGGCCGCTGATATACACTCCAGCTACTGTCAGGACCGATTTTCCCGACATCCGAAAGAAATGCACAATCCGAACCAAGCATGGAACCATCCTGTTGATCCCGCGAGAACACTCGCATCTCGAGCGATTCTATGTGGAACTGCCCAAGGGAACAAAGGCCAGTGAGGTCACCCTGGATACCGTGCACAACATAGCACGAAAAATCATGCACCCCTACAAGATGGACTTTGTCGACCATCAATGGTGGTCGGCCTACTCGATCGGTCAACGTCTCGCGAGCACACTGCACGTCCAAAACCGTCTGTTCCTTACCGGTGACGCTTGCCACACCCACTCTCCAAAAGCCGGCCAGGGAATGAACATCAGTTTGCAAGATGGATACAACATCGGTTGGAAATTGGCAAACGTTCTCTCTGGACGTGCCGACCCGTCGATTCTTCAATCATACGTCTCGGAGCGACGCAAGACTGCCAAAGAGTTGATCGACTTCGATACAGCGTTCTCAAAAATGATGGCTTCCGATGTCGAGGGAGCTGTCTCATCGGAGGAGTTTGCCGAAGGGTTCGCAAAATCGGGCAAGTTCACCACCGGTGTTTCGGCAGTCTATGATGACTCTATCCTGACCGCGGATACCACTGGAACGGTTCAGACGGCTTTCGTCAATGGTATGCGATTCCCTAGTGCTCAGGTCGTCAGATTCTGCGACTCTGTGACTATGCAGCTCTCCCGAGCCTTACCGTCTGATGGAAAGTGGAGAATAATCGTGTTCGGTGGCAGGTTGGACAACCTGAAGAAGGTTAATGAGGTACGTACAACGCCGCGGACCTTGATTCCCAAGTCATCACACTCACCGATCCAGATTGGTGCCTACCTCGAGTCCGACACTGGGCCTCTCAAGCCCTATCGGCGCCACGGAGAGTGCATCGACGCTTTCATCGAGCCGGTGTTGGTCATGTACGGAGATCGAACCAAGTTTGAATTCAAGAACGTCAACGAAATCTATTACCCAGTAACAGGGGAGAAGAAGCTTGCCGGCAAGTCCGATCCGTCACTTATGTGCGTGACCGGTGCTGATCAGGACAGACCTAACCAGGATCTACTTTGATGACGACAGTCGACACGATGGACACGGTCATGCCTACGAGGCTTACGGCGTTGACCCCTCGCAAGGTTGCCTCGTAATCGTCCGGCCTGATCAATGTAGGTTAATCGTATAAAGGGCGCGGAAAACGCTAAACATCGTAGACATTTCGGCGATATTGAGTATGGACGATCACTCTATGATCTCTGAGTTCTTCAAGCGTTTCCTAATCAAGCAGGAAAACACATCGAGTCGCTAGAAAATATTTGTGGGGACGCGCGCGATTGAAGTCATCGCCGCCACTTGCACATACTGTATGCATCTGAGGTAAAAACGCGAGTCTGTTTCGACAACCGGGCTAATTGCCCTCGAGTATTATTCTCAGGGACGGTTCAGAATCACCGGCATTCCGATAATTTGGCTTCCGAGCGCAGTTCAATGCTTGGGGCAGATCCTCGTTGAGGATCAACGAGAACTAACCCCCCTTCAAGGTCTATGTGTCAAGCCGTATCAAACCGTGCGGGAGCGCCGAAGCAGGGGCAGTGGCTGATGACCCCGCTCTCTTCCAAAACATCATACCGAGGAGCCTTGTATAATTTGCCCGAACCCCCCTTGGCTCCGCCTGGACCCCCCTCGGTCATATCGCGGAACACTCCCCCCGCCCGGACCCACCTGATGCTCAAACAGTGGAGCCTCTGTTTGCTGCAGGCGAGGGTCTGTAGCTTTGAGCTATGAGGCTTTCATACCACCGTAGAACTCCGTAGACCAGACAGACACGCTATGCATCCCCTAACCCACCCAAAACCCTCGCAGGTTGGTGGTCTGCCGCATGATGCATTCACGGCCCAACCAAGGTGGTTCAACGCATACGGGATGGTGCTATGCAGAAACCCATCGGCATACTATGGTCCCGCTGTAAGCCACTTTGCGGAGCGGCGGCAGTGACGGGTTCCGTTGTAGGCAGAGACCGCGCTTCCTCATCAGACCCGCGTGCCGGTGTGTATGCTCCATGGTGTCTCTCATGTCCATCGTGCCGCGGCCTGATATTTTCTCCCCCTTATCTCCCATGTGGTGGCTCGGGCCCCTGCTTGTTCCGGGACCCGTAAATGTGCACCATCCCGATTGGGCTTCCGCTGCCAGAGGCGGGGGGCTGCCGGCGTAGTGTTATCGGCCGGGAGCAAGTCCGGGCGGGCAAAGTAGGCATTTGCGGCTTTCCGGGTGGGCGAGTTAACCACGTATAAGCGCACGGCATTGACGCGGTGCGACAAGGCAACAAAAAGACGATCCAATGGCGTATACCATATGACGGTATTGACACGCCTCGTCGGTCCATTTTCTTAACGGATTGCGGCCGTGGAAGGCTCCTGGACATGGAATTACCGGTATTCCGTCGATATTTTTAGGCGTGTCAGTACGGGATTGAATCGGCGTCGTTGTGTTAAGACGAGACAGTGAAGCTGCCAAACTCGCAGGGACGCTCGTATTGAAGGTGGAGGTGACTGTCAGGAGACATAGCCGACCAACATCGACAACGGACATCGTGGAAGACAAAGGACAGTGTACTCACTATGAAAACGAGACAATGGTGTCGAGACGACGCAATCACTCTACATTCGACTAATATCATATCCACTCGACCATTCGCATGTTCGATGCCCGTACACCATTGCGACCATCTCGAATCCTCTCTCATCTCGACGACGATGGCATACTTGGTCCAAAACCCAGCGGCAACACGGGTTATGCGGGAGACTGGAGAGCGAGAAACACGGAAAGATGGGAAGCGGGATATTCAGGAGTGGCGCTGACATTCGTCTACTTCCGACTACATTCTCCAACGTAGTCTAGAGTGAAGGAACTTTGACATATAAGGTCGAGTCCCGTGTCGGGAGGGAGACTCGAGAACTCTTGATTGTCGTCTTCATAGCAAGAGTTACTCGACTTAGCCAAAACGCACTATCGACCTACTCTACCTGCTGCTACGCCCAGTCGTGAGATAGCTACCGCCAAAGGTCCTTAAGTCACCGAGACTAATTTGGTCTAAGTGCGCGACAGTGGTTCTCGTTATTCCCGACATGATTGGTCCTCGTAGCCTCCCCTGCCTCGCATCGATTGCATAGCATCGTCCCGGTAGATACGCACACAATTGCATCGAACCCGACTGTCTAAGGTAGGAGTGCTTCGCTCCGGGAACCCCTTCGAGGAGCGCTAAGCTGTTGTCGAGGCGGCGTGCGATCGGGAGGCATCCGCCGGCCAAGTCGGCGGCCCTGCGATGTTGCAGGGGGCTTGGCCCACTTGAGCCAACGAGGAGAACGTTGTTGCGGGGCTGGTGCGGAGCTGGAATGGCGATGAAGGGCTCAAACGGCGGGTGTCCGTGATCGCCCTTCCGCTGTCTCGGTCTCTCGACCGTCACGACGGAATGGCTTATAATGTCATGCCACCGTACCATCTGTTCCCGGCTACTATGAGAAGGCTGGGAGTCCCAGCTTTGCGTCCGGTATGTATCCGCGCAGCAGAGGTTCGTTCATTCTTTGCTCTCGCAATGCGTGTGGAAGCCAATCAGGTTCTCATGCTGAGCCTGGTCGCATTCCCCAAGGCTCCAAGGCTCCTTGTCCAATGTTCAAGAGTGATTCAGATCCCCGCGGCTCACCAGAATAATGGGACCACACAACCCGGCGTCATGCTCTCGCTGCACCCCATGATCCTTGCATGCATTCCACACCCTAGTTCACTGAGGTCGGGTCGCGAAGGACCGGGCATCCGGTAGCGGCCACCTGAGGTATGATGTCTCCCGAGAGGCACGGTAGCTGGGAAAATTCTCAAGGAGTTGTAACTTTCTCAGCCATGTTGCTTTCTACAACCCGACCTCTAGCGCCGCGTCGGAAGAGCCAGTCGGACTTGCACCATGACCGGCATTGATGTCCACTTTTCTCAAACCCACAGCCACCGTCTCACCCCCACGCTCTGCATTCCGCTCTTCACCGCCACGCTGATCTCGATCACACTGACCCCTATTGGGGTGATTGGTTCTTATCGTCCATATCATGTCGGATCCAACCCCCCTCGAGCGCAGAACAGATTTGGTTTTTTTTTTTTTTTGTTTGGAACAACATCTGGAAAACCTCACATCGATTCGCACCTCTAGCAACATGGCATGGATAAAATACGGTATCTTCATCTTGCTCCAGGTAGTGGCGAGGGTCGCTGCCTGGCCCGTGTCGGGCGACAGCTCGACGACCTCCCCTCCCTCTTCCCCCTCATCCGGCGGCGATCCAACCCCTGGCTACCTTCAGGTGAATGGAACCAAAGTCGTCGACCCAAGGGGCAACACGGTCATTCTTCGGGGTACCAACCTCGGGGGCTGGCTCGTGTTCGAGGACTGGATGTGCGGCATCACGGACCGGTCTGGAAACAACGATCGGGAGCCACAGGTGACACTCGAGGGCCGGTTCAAGCTCGGGCCGACCAAAGCGCTCATAGACACCTGGCAAAACCACTGGATCACCTCGGCCGATTTCGACAACATGAAGAGCCTCGGTTTCAATCTCGTCCGCGTACCGTTCAGCTACCGCAACTTCAAGTGGAGTAACGGTTCGTACATCAACGAGACCGACGCTTTCTCGCGCCTCGACTGGGCGGTTGCCCAGGCCAAGTCGAGGGGCATGTACTTGGTACTGGACTTTCACGTCTGGGAAGGTCAAATTGGTCAAGGATCCTCAAACTACTCGATCATCTCGTGGGTGACCTGATCTCACACTCGCTGCAGTACGAGTGCTGTACACCCGTAATCCTCCGCTAGAGCTGAAGTGTTTGTGATTTGTAGCCAGCCGGGTGCCTTGGGGCAGGCGCAGCGGGACCTGGCAAGTGCGATTTGGAGCCTAGTCGCCCGGCACTACAAGGGAGAGCCCACCATTGCGGCATACGATGTGATGAACGAGCCCACCGGATCGCCGGGCGACATCCTCCAGATCGACATGTACAAAGCCATCCGCCAATACGACCCCGACAGAATCATCATCGTGAGTGTGGCTCACGAGTTTGGCACGCTTCACGCGGCTAAAGTCTGGCTTGTTCTCCTTGTCTCGTGTTCTGGTTCACCCACGAGTCCCGCTGAGACGTGCAGATGGAGTCGGTCTCCGCCAACCCAGTCTCGCATGGCTGGACCAACGTGATGTACTCGTTCCATGAGTACAACATGGAGGGTAGCAACTTCAACAAGAACATGAAGACCTACCTGTCCGAAGTAGGGGGCTACATCAGCCAAAGCAACAGCTTTAACATCCCGTCCTATGTGGGCGAGTTCATGACGACGGGCAGAACCCTCACCTGGATGCTGCAGCAAATGGACGCCTCAATGATCTGGTGGTCAGGGTGGACATACACCACTGTGTCGCAGGGAAACTGGGGTCTGTACAATTTCGGCTCCTCGATGGACGTGGATGTCTCGACGGATAGCTACGCGACAATCATGTCAAAGTGGAGCAACATGGGAGCTAAGTCCGTGACGAGCATCGCGAGCTTGTACAAGGCGGGCGCCATGGCCTAACAAAGTCTTGCCCGGAGCGAGGGATTGGGGGCGTGGAAGACATTAGTCAGATGGAGTACAAGGCCGAAAGACTGTACTGTGTGTTGTACCGGAGATGATCTGCCCCCGGATTGCATTTTGTTTCTTACGTGGACAATGATAGGTGGAGAGGCCTCAGAAGATGGACATGGACCCCTTCCTCTGTTGCCAGAGCGGTTCGAAGCCCGTATCTGGCTCTTCAAGTCTTGAGTTCTTTCCCAGCATATGTCCATAACGTGAGAGAGTAGGAAGTGAAGTACATGGAACATACTCGGAATCTGAAGTACTTGATGGTGGGTTTGAGGCTCCGGAGTACCGCATCACGGTGGGGAAGACGCTGCTACGGTGCAGTATGGCCCCCTCACTCGATCGTCTGGCCCTTCTGGAGGTGGGGGACCTTGCGCCAGACATCGAACACCTCTGACCGCTGTCAGCCCACAAATCTGCGCGCAAGTTGGCACGGGCGGTGACGGGAGGGGTTGCCTGTGTATCACCGCTCACGACATTTGGTCCTCCCCGGGAAGTAAAGGCTGATGGTTTCCCATTCCGGCTTCGTCCTCTGCAAGTGAACGGGTTGAGCCTTTGCCATTTGCAGGCGAGGGTCCGCAGCGTTGAGCTATACGGCTTTTTACCGTAGACCAGACAGACGCGTAACTCTCCGAGTTCGAAACTTTTGATCCCGGCCTCAGAGTCGTCTTCCTGCATGAACCCCGTATGGTTGCGCCTTCCTTTTAGAATCAATCGTCTATTCGCGTACATTCAATGCCATCTGCCGCGAGCTCGATGTGGTGCTTGCCCTCGATGTCAATGTCACCGCCGGCAGGGGTCAGCTCGCTGTGCTGCGCCGGGCTAATCTTGTCTTCCGACATTGATGCGCTGCCGTTTGATGTTCGCGGAAGAAGATTATTGTCGGTAGTTGTTTGCAGCTCTGCGACGCTGGCCCCGCGGGATACATATAGGTCCCCACTCGTGGTTCCCCGAATGCGCCCAGGGCTCTCCCATGATTGCCAACACTATGAGCTCGGCACGATCCTGCACCGCGATTCCCAAAACGAGCACTCGCAAGTGGAGCACAGGCCTCCGTGCGCTGCGAAACCCTCGGAGGAGTCGGGAGTGTCCGATGATGAGTCGGATGGGCAGTATGCTTCAAGAACAAACGACGGGGTGGGAGCTGAGTTGTTGCCCGCTTCGCTATCGGGAGGGAGCCGAATCGTCGTTCGGCTCGGCCTCAGCGCCGCCCCGTAGTACCTGCCCACCAAATGCTGTTGTTGACTGGTCCAAGCTTTAAATTGGCGGCATTCAGCCCGCTGTACCAGCACTCGTACTGTGACGACTGTTCCGATCGGGTATGCGGTACGGACGGGGGGCGCAGTTTTTACGTCATTCGGGGACGAATGATGAACCGTTATGCAACCTTCGGCGGTCCGATTCGTAAAGATCCAAACGATCGGGGCAACATCGTCCCCGTCAAAAGAAGCGGACCTCGGAGCAGACCTCGGAGAACAGGAGCAGACTTTCCAGTCATCCAATTTCACAGCCAGCATTCACGGTGAAAAACTCCAAGCATGACCCGCGCAATTATGGTAAGTCAGTGGGCGGGGTTGACCTAGGCATCGATGCATGACTCACTTCGACAGGCCCAGAGCGACTCCGAGAACCAGGTCATAACCGCCCTTCACAAGGCCTGGATATGGGTCCCGGGGTGGGAGGACTGTTCAGTGAATGGGTCTGCAGGCCGCATCGTGTCGTTTCATCGTCGTTTCTTCCTCGAGAACAGGTCACCGAGCACTTCGGCGGCGATTGCGTTCACCGCCGACACACGATACAAGCTATACGTCAACGGAAGTCGAGTCGCTGTTGGCCCGACGAGGGGTTGCGAGCGCCTGTGGTACTACGACAGTCTGAAATTGGATCCATGGCTTCGCCAGGGGGAGAACGTCATAACCTTTGTGGTTCTCCGTTTCTTCAGCAGCACCGTCGCCGCGTTTCCCTTCGCGAGGACTACACTGCCTGGTCTCACCGTGACAGGCAGTGTGATGGATGGGGACCGCAGGCTCTTCGACCTCACGACTGACGAAAAGGAGTGGGTGGCACATGAGGACTGTTCGACCAGCTTCCCGACCCATTTGATGGACGACAAATTCCTCCACGTGTGTCTTTTCGTCTTCCGGGGGCGGTTGTGATGTCGTCATTTTGCTGAGACGGACATCTGACGATTCGCAACAGGTATACGAGCGAGTACGCGTCGGCGAGCCCCCTGTGCACGACAAGGTGGCGCCCGAGCTGTATTGGTTTCCCAAAGGCTATGAACGAACCGAGGTCCATCGGACTCAAGGCGAACTCAGTCCCTGGCATCTCCAACCCCGGCTCATTCCTTTCCCCGAGGAGACAACGTTAAAGATTACAACGATTCGGGAGTTGGACAGCACGGCTGCCGGGTCTCAGTGGTCATCATGGCTCGAGGGAAAGGCGCCACTTCACCTTCCCGCCGGGACCTCGCACCGCATCGTGCTTCAGGCTGAGTGTCATTCGACAGCATTTCTCCGGTTCCGCTTCGCCGCCGGAGGCAGCGGTACCCTACAGGTCACTTACAGCGAGGCTTATGAGATGGTGCCCTTTGCCTACCCGAATCGGCGTAACAAAGGCGACCGTCTGAAGGCCGAAGGGCAGCAGCTAATGGGTCCATTCGACCTAGTGGAACTTTCGGCGCTACGCCCAGGCCACGACGGCGCCCTGGAATACGAGCCTTTTTGGTTTCGAACATTCCGGCTGTTAGTGATCGAGTTCACTGCGGAGAGCCATGTTGAGGTCCTGTCCTTCGGGGCAGCTCAAACGAACTATCCCTTGCAGCTGGTGGGAAGTTGGGAGGCACCGCACGAGCCCTCAACCAACGCCATATGGGACATCAGCGTGCGAACCCTGAGGAACTGCATGTTCGACGGTTATTCGGACTGTCCCTTCTACGAACAGCTACAGTGCGTGAGGCGTCTCATCGTCCATGCTTACACCGCTGCAGATATTGCCAGGACTCCCGTTCCAGCGGCCTCTTCCACTACCTCATCTCGGGAGACGACCGGCTGATGCGACAAGTCATCCGCGGGTTCGCCGTCTCACCCAATTACGAAGGCATTGTCGAAGCGCGGTATCCTTCCCATGTCCACCAGTACATTACAGGGTTCGCACTGTTCTGGATCTTCCAAATTCATGATCATATGCTCCACTTTGCCGACAAAGACTTTGTACGACCTCTGCTTCCCATCGTGGACCGTGTTCTCGATTTCTTCCACTCCAAGGTCGACCAGCGTGGCCTCGTGTCGGGGGTCCCTCCGCACCATTGGCAGTACATCGACTGGGCCTTTCGATGGGTGGGGACCGATCAACATACGGACGGGGGCGTACCAGTTGCAGGGCGAGCGTCTAACACTCACACTTACTTCACAATGCTCTACGCGGCCGCCCTACAAAGGGCCGAGGTCGTCGCCATTTGGGCAGGCCGCCCTTCATTGGCGGAAGAGTATACAACCCGGGCGGACGCATTGATCGAAGCTATTCGGGGTCGTTGCTACGATGGCAGATTCTTCACCGACTCCACCACTGATGCAAGTGAAGGCTACCCTCACTCGCAGCACTGCCAGGTCTGGGCGATCATCTGCGGCGCAATGCCGCCCAACTCGGAGGAATCTCGTCGGATCCTGCGAGCCGCCTTCGATGTCGACAGCGACTTTACAAAGTGCTCGTACGCGATGATGCACTACGCCTTCCGAGCTTTTTCCCTCGCGGGTGTCTACGACGAGATGTGGCCGCGCGCTTGGAACCCATGGCGGCAAATGATGGAGAAGAACTTATCAACCTGGGAAGAGGACGAAGTGAGCCAGCGCTCCGACTGTCACGCATGGGGCAGCATCGCGCTGTACGAATACCCAATAGAGGTTGCCGGCGTGCAACCGTTGGAGCCCGGATGGACCAAAGTATTATTCGCGCCGCGTTTATCGCTTAGCCGGTCGATCGCATGCCAGATCGCAATGGGCAAGAGCAACGTTGCGTCGGTACAATGGGCTACCGATGCTCAAGGCGTGAAGGACATCACCCTCAAGCTGAAGGAACCCGCGGACGTAGTTAGCCGGCTTCCCAACGGCCGTACGGCGGAGCATGGGGTAGTCTGCGAAGTTCGACTGTCATGTGCCTCTGCGGCGTGAATTCAGATACTGTACATGCTCGAGACGGATGATACTTATTCATGGCCATTTCCCGGTCCGTGGGAGATCGAGTGCATAGGTGCCGGCGCCCTCCGAATGGGAGAGGGAGAGCTCAAGGCTCTCCAGCAAAGCTGAAGCCCTTCCGTTCAGGAGCAGTGAGCGCTCCACAACCAACGTGACCCCAGAGGGAGGAAGTGAGCTATAAAGGTAGCGTGATTGATGTCGGCATTGTTGTAACTAACAGATTTGAACGCACTTGCCGCATATCGCACAACTACAGTACGAAACCAACCCCCACCCCTCTCGCTTCGGACCATCCGCATTGCTTTGGCCCGATCGGACCTCCAGATATGGGTATCATTGCAAACCATGTACCCGCGGTCACTTCGACTCATCCACTTCACTCACTTCCACAGCTGCTTCGGTGCCTTTGGCGTCCAGGGAGATATGGCTTGATAAGATGTTTTGACCCGAATAGCCATATCTCGGCTGATATTGAAGCTAGACGCATGAAACTTGTTTCTACAGATGCGTCTCCCTCATAGCTACCCAAGGGTACCCCCAGTATGGTTATGTGGCGGGATCCTGCATTGTGGAGGTGCGGCGGGATCAAAAGCGCCAGTGGCGGGATTAATTACAATTACATCCGCAATGTTAATGCCATTAGCAGTCGCAATGCTAATCCTAATGCTAACTACCATCGCTATTACGCTCCCGGCTATGACCGGCGGGTGACCGGGGCGGGGCGCTCTCTCATGGGGTTCGTCTCCTCGCACGAGTATCTTTGTCATCAGCACAGCAACAACATTGTCCGCATGTCTCTCTCTGTGGCATTGAGCCCGTCGCAGGCAGCCTCGGCCAGCGCCGGGCAGCAGTACAAGGCGGCCGCAACGTTCAAATATCTCCAGGGTACGAGCGGCCGCGCACAGAGTAGGTGTCGTGTTTGGCCCAGTGTCTTGTCTTTTGCCATCGCTAAACTTGTGTGCCCCAGGGAAAGCCAAGTGTCAACGGGTACGTCGATACCTCCTGCGTTGCTGCTGAAGTACACATCTTTGAGTCTCCTGACAACTTTGGTCGTACAGGCTTGCGAATTCTGTCGCAAAAGTCATCTGACGTGCGAGGATAAACGGCCGTGTTCACGCTGGTGAGCTCCAGCCTTACCCTGTCCTCCCGCCGTCCTGGCCTCGGGGAAGCTCCCGTCTAACGGCTTCCAGCGTCAAACGCGATATTGCCTCATTATGCGTCGCGGATGACCTCGATCATACCTCGGCGTCCAACGATGGCTCGACCCAGGTCGACCCCACCTACTCGGACCACTCTCCGGCTCGGAAGCACCACAAGGGCTCACACTCACCACTCGACTCGGAGAATGGCGGGCCAGGGTCGTTTCCAGAATCGCAGACCACAGCATCCATACCAACATCCCTCGACGTCCCCCCACACCACTCCAGCGTACCTCCGGATCCCCACACGCACCGAAACTCCACCTCGCCGACTGCCAGCTTGTCCTTCCTCCAACAACCCGCGCTACCCTCGTCCTTCGATGCCAACTTCAACTTACGCACCCCTACCGGTGACGGTGTCCTCTCATCGCTGGTGAGCTCAACCGCCTCGAGGCCGGTCGCGACTGGGCCAATAACGACGTCGGACATTGAGTGGTCCGCCTTCGTCGAGAGCATCCTGGATCCCCTGGCCTCGGGAGCGGATGCTACGATGACCATGGGGGACATGCCATGGATCGGTGGAGGTCGTCAAGATGGGACGGTGGATGGGCGGGAACAGTCACACGTGGCCGTGGAAACCCACACCGGAACTGGGTTGACACCCTTCTTGTCTCTGTCCCCCCCAACGGCTCAGCGCAGCCCCTCTAAATCGAGCGAGCAGGTTACACGCGCGTCTGCGACGGCGAAGACGACAGAGGAGGAAGTACCACAGTAAGCCTCATGCAACTCGCCATCGCTGACGAGTGCAGTAGTAGGCCCGTCTCGATTGCAGGCTTCCTTGCAGGGGATTCGGCTCTGACCCCGCAGACTACACCTTTGCTTACTCGCGGCTCAAGTCGTTTGCCGCCGATCTTTCCGAAATCCCACTCCGAGCCCGCATTTCGGCCGCGACCGATAGCTTCAAACCGCTGCTCCACACCCGCCTTTCGCAGTACACAGATGACCAGCTCGTGGCCGCCGAGTCACAACTGTCGGCGTATGTCCGCCGCTGGGTGGAGTTTTGCGAGTCGATACCGGCGCCGGCATGCGTTTTCCGGCGAACGGGCGAGCTTTGCGCGGGGAACTCGCGAATGGTGGCGGCTCTGGATGTCACACCAGGGTCGCTGGCGGCAGGCAAGGTGGCTCTGTATCATGTATGTGTTATGCCGCTCACTCGCGGGCGGTGCCCACATCGTGACGGTCGTCGATGGGCGTCTGTGCTGGGCAGCGAAACCCAAGGGGCCCTGATCGATTCTGATGACCACGTAGATACTCGATCCGGCGTCATTCACCGAGTACTGGGAGCAATACGCAGCGTGCGTTTTGCGACACATCACCACTTGCACGCCATTCGATGTCAGCCTCGCAGTGTCATTTGTCCACGGCAGGGTGGCCAACAGCGGCGTGGCCACCGAGATACAGGGACGTCGCCAAACACATGTAATGTGCTCGACCATGACTTTCGATTCGTTCAGCCTACCACTGGTGTCAACGGCCATCTTCGCACCACTTCCCCCGCCGCGCAGCAACGGTACGGCTATCGTCGCGCCGATGGTGTTGCCACCTGCGCCTTGGGCCGTCTGAACCATGCTGCGGGATCGCTAGCATGCGAATGCCCATCACGACCATGCATGACATGTACATCACATCCCGACTCGTGACGAACGCGGCCGAGCTGCGCTCCACTAGACGTGGACTTCGCCCAGCCCCGGCGCGACCTCAAAAGCCGCCCCCGTCTTGTTCTGCACCTCCTCTAGACTCACGCCTGGCATAAGCTCAATGAGAGTGAGCGTGCCGGCCTGGCGGTTCACCTCAAACACTGCAAGGTCCGTAATGATCATACTAACGCAGCGCGCGCCGGTGAGCGGCAGGCTGCATTGCTGCACAATCTTGGGCCTGCCCTTCTTGTCGACGTGGTCGGTGAGAACGATGATTTTGGTCTGGTCGGGAGACGACACGAGGTCCATCGCACCACCCATGCCTTTGACCAGCTTCCCTGGGATGATCCAATTTGCCAGGTCGCCCGCGACTGACACCTCCATCGCACCCAAGACCGATACATCGATATGGCCGCCCCGGATCATGGAGAATGACTCTACTGAGTCGAAGGTCGATGAACCCGGGAGGAGCGTCACCGTCTCCTTGCCTGCGTTGATGATGTCGGGATCGACCTCTTCGCGAGTTGGCAGGGGGCCCATGCCGAGGATACCGTTCTCGCTTTGCAGCCAGATACGCATGTCGGAGGGAATGAACGAAGGGATGAGCGTGGGGATTCCGATACCGAGGTTGACATAGAATCCGTCCTTGAGCTCCTTAGCCGCGCGCTGAGTGTGCAGGTCAGCAAAAGGCCGCACCCGGCTCCGCGCCCCGCCGGCCTCACCTTGGCGATGAGCTCGCGCTTAAGCCTATCTCCATTCCCGTCTGGAACAACCTCCCCCGGCTCTGGTGCGAGCGTGACGAATTCAATCTCCTTCTCCGTCTCCGCCTTTACTATACGATCCACGTAGATTCCCGGCAGGTGCACCTCATTTGGGTCGAGTGATCCTATCGGAACGATCTCCTCGGCCTGTCCAAGCCATCAGCACCAAACTATAGCTCCCAGGGACCATCTGCCGTTGGCGGATCGAGAGCTCACCTCCACAATGGTGATTTTGGCGCTCCGAGCCATCGCGCTACTAAAATTGTGTGCCGTGTAGCGGAAGACGGCGTTTCCTGCCTCGTCCACCTTCCAAGCTCTGACCAGCGCCACGTCCCCCTTTATAGCTTCCTCCAGGATGTAGTTCTTCCCTCCAAACTGCCGGCTCTCGCGTGGCTTGGGGTACGCCACAGCCTACGGGAATGAGCACAGGGCTGTTTCATGTCCTCGGTGTCACTCACTTTGCCGTCCTTGTCGTTCCGCATGGGCACGTCACCGAATTGCACGGGTGTGCCGAATCCGGTGGGTGTGTAGAACGCAGGAATCCCAGCACCAGCGGCCCGCATGCGCTCGCAGAGAGTGCCCTGCGGGGTCAACTCGAGTTCGATCTGGCCTGTGAGGTAAGCCTTTTCGAGGATCTTGTTCCTGCTCGAGTCAGCCCCGACTTCCGTACCTACACACAACCGCGTCACCGCGTCGATGGACCATCCCCCTGGACCGCCGCCGCGAATGGCGCCGCATGAAGACCACTCACGTTCCGAGATAGCTCGCGATCAGCTTTGATAGCTGGCCCGAAGCGAGAAGCGTCCCCAGTCCAACCGTCTTGGACCCTGCACCCGCATTGTTGCTCACTCCAGTCAGATTGCGTACCGAGTCACGTCGTTCAGCGAGTGCGTTTATAAGCGTGTTGGGAAGGCCGCACATGCCGAACCCGCCAGACAGCAGGACGTCGCCCGACCGGACTACGGACACGGCTTCCTGAGCAGATCCATAGACCTTGTCACTCCGACTACGACCGGCGCCAGCTGCTGCGTTGCTACTTGTCCATCGAAGTGACGTCGACACGACACCTGTGATTTTGATCCCCCGGGGTACAGCGGCTCGCGTGAGATGGATAAGGATAGGCATGGTGAAGCACTGAGCAAAACGATCGAGGGAGACTGTCGGGGCTACGGCGGCTGGCCAATGCACCTGAAGATATGGGCCGAGTCTCGCCTGGTCTCGGGTCGGGTGCACCGCAGTGCATGTCGGTCACTTGGCGTATTGGTCAAGCACCTGCCTTCAGGTCGGCGGGGCCGGTGGGGCAATAACAAACAAGCGGGGCTCGAGGTTCGGAAGCGCCGACTCGGCTTGCGGAACGTGCGGTAGCAGAATGGAACGAATGGAACAGGCGGAAATCGGAACGGTTTCCGCTCCAAGGCTGGTTCGGCGAATCTCGCGAACACAGGTTTGTAATGCATGCATGGTCTTCCCAGGGAACCCGGGGCATTCGTAAGCATCAGAAGAGCGGTCCCTCCGAGCGAGAGGCTTCCGGAAGTATATGTCTCCGATCCCCCGCCCGCTCACTCGGTCGACTGCAGGTGGAAATCTTGCCTCAGCTCGTACTGCAGCTTGCCCTCAAGCTCAGGGGGCGGCTTGAAATGCGGGGGGATGGGTTTGAACTCGACCACCAGGTCGTCTTTAACGGCGAACACCGAGTCGTCCTTGAGATAGTCGGAGAGCGAGTCAAAGATCTGCGTGACCAGCGTGCGGCAGCCGGGAGCCTCGATCCAAAACTGAACGGGTCGTCAGCGTCACTTGGCGTCAATGCTTGAGCGATGGACCTACGTGAATGTGCGCTGGGCGGTAAGGGTGACGGTCCATGATCTTCAGTAGCTGACCAGCTTGGTGGTCAAACGGAATCGGGTAGGGTACCGGTCTCAGACAATACGTCTCGTATCGCCCGTGCTCGTCGGTGCGGAAGCGGCCGCGGCAGTGGTACTCTGGCTTTTCCGGGCTTTGCGCGTCATACAGCCCATCGGGGGCGTCGTGCCAGACGTCGACGAGGGCGTTGGGAACTGGCTTCCCGTCCGGACCATAGATGGTCCCGAAAAGGTGCGTGTAGGGGGCACCAGGCTCGTCCTGTCGGATGATGCTCGTACCGTTCGGTTGGACAGGTACGCCATACCTGTAGAACGGTCCAAGGATGGCACTGAATGTTGCCGGGGTCGTCCTCGCCTCCTCGAGCTTGTCGACGGCCGCCAGCCGCTCGGGGCGGGTCTGATCAAGCGTGGTGACGAGTGACTCGATGCCAAAGACGTCGGTGACAAGAACCATCTCGTTGCGCTTGTCTGAAGACACCTTGCCCGCTGCAATGAGTAGGTTGCAGGCATCCATCCACTCCTCAGTCGTAACGTCGGCCTCGATGAGGAACTCGTGCATCTTGCGCACGAGGATTGGGAAGCATTGCTTGACGCGGGACGAGGCGCCTGGACCGATGGAGCTGATCCTGGGTCGCGAGGCGCGTGGTCAGTACCAAAAAAAATCGCATTGAGCAGGGAGACCACCTGAGACCAACTAGGGAAACTCACACAGACTCGGTGAAGGAGGAGAAATCAAAGGACATGTTACGTTCCGGCGGGAAGTTTAGACAGCGTAGCAGAAGGCGACGTCGGGGGGAATGGTAGCGGGCCCGCCGCCTTATATGACCTCCGAGTGGTTGCGGGGGACGGATCGATGTGTGCGGGACTCTAGCAGACTGCGCTGCGATTCCCCGCCCGACACGGCACCGCTCGGAGACGGAGCTCCAGCGGGGGCATACTGTATTCGGGTTCCTTGAACAGTCGGGGCTTCCGATGGTGCAGATTTCACGTGAGCAAGAATGACAAAGCGGAGCAGATGTGATGCATAAGCAGTGCCTGTTGACGAGTTCACCAGTTCACGAGTATTTTGCACGGTGCTTCTTGCTAACTCTCCACTCGCCTTCCTACTGCCATCCGAGTATACCTGAACATACCGGCCGACAAGACAAAAGCGATGACCACATCCCTGTCCCCGGCAGTATCGAGCTTCGTTGACACCCTCTATGCCGCCAGCGATGTCGGACCATCGGCACATCAGGCGTACGTGGACCTCTACCTCGCAGACGCGACCCTCATCATGGGACCTACCACATACTCGGGGCACGACGGCATTCGGCGCTTCCGCGAGGGAGGATGGGAGAAGGTCGCGACGCGCCGTCACGTTTGCAAAGGCATCTTCCCAAGTCCCGACCGCCCGGAGCACGAGTGCATGACGTACGGTACGGTGGACTATGGGTTCAAGGATGGGACAAGCAAGGAGGGCGTTGAGTTCGCGGGCAGGCTGGTCTTGGAGTATGTTGAGGGATTGCCAAAGATCAAGTTTTACCAGGTATACATCGTGAGTGCCGGTAACAGTGACTCGTGCCGCCAGCAACTGCTGACCGACAGACGCAGAAGTGAGTGCAGAAGTGAGTTCCAGTCAGTGCACGCTAGCGCAGTTCATTCATATGCGATGATGGATGCATTGTAGTGACTGTACTCTGATGCAATGCATCGCCCGTGTAATCGCTCTACTTTGATGATGTACGACACGGACGCCCCGGCCCTACAGTATTCCTAGAGCCAGACAGCCACGCTCGCACCGACGTGCTCACTGCTGGACCCGACTGGAACCTCATCCAACACCTCGAAGCCCTCATCCCTCATATACGACAGCACCTGCACGAATCCCTCCTCGCTGTCGGTGAGGGTAAGGAACACCTCGCCGCGCGGCCCCAGCTCGGGGCACACGGCGATTGCATTGGCCCATCCACCCGACGTTCTAGTCTCGAACCTGTGTAGGCTGGTGTCATCGCCGTCGAGAGCAGGCACAGCAAGTCGTCCCGAAGGCGTCAGCGCCCATGCCACCACGTAGCCCTTGGTGTGAGGCTCGAGACCCCGGGTGGACGCGAAAAGGAAGTCCGCCGACGGGGAGAGTCGCACTTCGTCCGCCCAGAACAGCTTGCAGTCTCGTCCGTTTGGAAGTATGCTGACGCCCTCGAGCCATTCGAGGGCGTTGTCGTCAGCGGATAATTGTAGGACATCGACGTGCTGTGCGGATCATGTAAGCTGTAGTGGCAGGTCGTTGTCATGCCTCAACGCACCGAAGAGTGCTCCTGAAGGGAGTAGACGATGCGACCGTTTGGATGCGGCCAAACGTGTCGCGGCCCGTCGTGCTGGCGCCGCGCCGCGTTCTTCGACGACTCGGTGAGGTAACCCGTCGATGGATCGACATGATACAGCCAGACGCAGTTCCGCCCAATGTCAGCGACGTAGAGCTTGGTTCCACAGGGAGAGAGGTCACAGCTCTTGACCAGAGTCAGCACATCCACCATTGAAGTAGCATGAGGACGTACATGCCCGCCGTGCCTCAGGCCACCAAAGTCCAGCTGTGTCGCGCCCTTGTGCCGATCCTCCTCGGCGACAAGCGCGAAACTCTGCACGGCAGGCTGCATCTTAAGCAACCCAGCGTCGTCGAGCTCGAAAACGTCAACCTGTGGGCCACACGCCGAGTACACCGCTTTGCCGTTGCTGCAAACGTAACCCGAAAGGTATTTGCTTGGGACAGACTGCAGGAGTTCGACCGTTGGGTGCGGCGTGGTGGGTGTGGGAAGGGCGATCGAGTAAGCCGAGACAGCGGGCGGTTCACTCCAACCCGTGGTGTAGAGCACACGCTTGGATCCAGAGACGTCCAGCCAGCTGTGGCCTGAGACCGCGGCGTTGGCGTGCAGCAGCGAGAGCCTACGAGAGGGCACGTCGAAACTGAGTGTGTAGATGACGGGCGATCGAAAGCTTCCCAACAGCAGGAAGTAGGAACTGCTTGACGTTAATCGCCTTCATACTCTGCAGTCCAGACGCAACCGCCGGTCGACATGTACTCACCTCGGGGCGAGGACTTGTGCGACTGATTTACCGACCGCAAGTGGTGCCTCGATTGCTCCCCAGTGCCCAACGTTTTTGAGCACTGTATAAGTCCCCCCCGCCTCTTCGGCCCAGGCTCGCACGGCCTCTGGCCCCGCCAGGTAGTCTTCCTCGCCGCCTATCAAGTGCACCTTGACACGGTTCCGTAATTTCGTGCCATCGATGATAGGCGCCCGAGCAAGAGCGAGACACGCCGCTGCATACGCCGCAGGTCTTGTAGACGCGACGAGGTGTCTAACAAGGGCCGTGGCCGCATGGTCGGACGCGGCGCACGCACGCGATACGGCACTTGAAGCGACGCTGTTGGCGATGTCTCCCAAGCCGGAGGCGGTGGTAGCGGCATCAGCACGCTGACGCATGCGCTCGCATGCGGGCGGGGCGAGGTTGCGCACAGGGTGAATGAGTACGAGGCATTCGACGGCCGAAGGATGGCGCTCAGAGAAGATGGAGGTGACAATCTGGGATAGGAGATGAGCCAAGTCTGTGAGGCAACACAAAGTAGCGCGCCTCGACACGGAGACTCACCCCGTTCATAGAGTGACCGACGAGAACAACCTTCTCCAAGCCGAGGGCAGTGATGACCTGCTCAAGGTCCTCGACGAGGTCATCGATTGTGAGCTCACGTCCAGACCACTCGCTCTGCCCATGCCCGTCAAGGTCAAGCAAGTAGACATCGCGTTTGCCGAGCAGCCCAGACGCCGTGAATGCCGGGATCCAGAATGTGGAAGCCCTGGGGAAGCGTCAACAACGGTTCAAATGGTATTGAAACAACCGCCGAACAAGCAGTGCTGGCTCACCCTCCGAGACCATGCATGGCGACAATCGGCGGAGGAGCAGAAGTTGCACCTTCCTTGGAGGTCGATCCGCTACTCGTCCTCTTGGAAAGCAGGTAAAACACCTTGCGGCCCAAGGGGAGCACCAAGGAGTGCGCCGAGAACATGGCTGATGCTGGCGAGGTCAGGTGAGAATATGGCAGTTTCGCTACATCCTCAGATGTTCAAGTAGAATCGCGGTCGTCTCGGAAATCAACCCTTGAAAGCTCGGCAAAGGCTCGGTCGAGAGCGAGAATCGGAGAGTCAGCATTCGATGGTCACCGAAGTGATATCGGAACCGCCGACCCGTCCGAATTCCCGAAATCGGAACGGCGTGGTCTCCGCAAGAGTCCCCGCCTTCCCCGCCGATGCTGGTCTCATTGTTCACCGGGGAGTCGTGCAAAAGGGAACTTGTCGGTGACTCGTGAAGTACAACACTCGCCGCTGCTCATCAAAGCGGCTCTCCCAATCGCCTGGCTACGGAAATCATGCTTGGACGTTGCGTTCGGAGAGTGAAGGTCAGCCCGGTTGGGCTGCAGCGGGGTGCTCGAGGACACGCGACGACCAGGTACTCCGAGCCGCTCAACGAAGATCCAGAGGATGTGGTGATCACGGTAGGTCCATGAGCCAGAAGGGGAGCAAAAAGAGGGAGGGGGTGAAACGGGGAGACCATGACATATGTACTCGGCAAGGCCCGCGCTGACGCTCTCACTCTCGCCTTTGATCATGCTCGCGCCGTTGCCTCTGGCCCCGCCGTCTCCTTCCGCCCTTTACCATATCCCCAGTACGCACGTCGCACCGCCCTCACGCGAGCCAAGAAGGGATTATGGAAGGACACGTCTTCGGATGCTCTCATCTACAAGACTCTCCATGCCGGACTCCAGGAGTCGGGCGTCGCTCCGGAGCTCGTGCAAGATATCGTTGTCGGTGAGTGGGGTCGGGCTGCTGTGGACCGGGTTGAGTGTGTTCGGAAGCGGGTCACCTGCATCCCTAAAGAGTACGCTGACTTTCTCCACAAGGTACCTGTCACCCGCCGTCGCCATGCTACGAGGTGCGGGCAGCGGCCCTCGCAGCGGGCTTCCCGACCTCCACACCCTCGTCGGCGGTCAATCGGCTCTGCGGATCAGGACTGATGGCTCTCCGTCATGTGAGCGATAGCATCCGAGTCGGCGACATTGATATCGGCGTTGCGGCGGGATACGAGAGCATGTCGAGTCAGTAAGTACGCTAGGGCAGTGGGAAGGTATCGGGCGCTGACGGATGTCGCACGTAGCCCGCGACCTACTCCCTTCTTCCACGAGCCTGCGATCCAGGCGACACAGTCCGCCGTGGACTGTGCAAAGGTCAGTGCAACCCCTCCCCGATTTGACGTTATTGAGCTCGCTGAGACAAGGTGTGCAGCCGATGGGATGGACGTCAGAAATGCTTGCCCTGGAGTACGATATCTCCCGCGCAACACAGGATTCGTATGGACTTCTCTCACATCGGAGGGCATCGGCCGCACAGTCGTCAGGCAAGTTCGACGCCGAGATCATGCCACTGCGTACTACCGTACTGTCCGATTCCGAAGACACCGGGAGTGATCGATTGGATGTAGTTGTCTGCAAGGACGACGGCATCCGGCATAACCTCACGCCGGAACAGATGGCCGCGGCACGCTCCGCCTTCAAGGGCTCGGGTGATGAGCGATCGACAGGCCCCAACTCGAGCCAGGTGACCGATGGCGCGGCGATGGTGCTGCTCATGCGTAGGCGTAGAGCCGAGGAGCTCGGGCTCGAGGTGTTGGCCAAGCATGTTGGCACGAGTGTGGTCGGTGTGACACCACGCGTTATGGGTGTCGGTCCCGTCGAGGCGATCCCGTGAGTGAGGGTGCATCTATGCACCTTGCCCGCAAGCTGTCCCGATCACCGGTCATACCATTCTGCCTGTCCTTCACGCCGGCTGTGCTGACGATATAGAGCTCTACTGCGCCGTGTCGGGCTGACAAAGGACGACATTGACCTGTACGAGATCAACGAGGCTTTCGGCTCCATGTACGCGTACTGCGTTGAGAAACTGGGCCTCGACATCGACAAGGTGAACGTCAACGGCGGGGCAATGTGAGCTAATCATCCACTGTGTTGGCCAGGTCTCATCCTGGCTATCACTTCGTTCGGACCATCACTCTGTGCTAAACATCACTGCAGCGCACTCGGTCATCCCCTTGGCGCGACAGGTGTGCGTCAGGTCGCGACCGGCGTTGCCGAGCTCCGGCGGCGAGGCGGCGGCCTGCTATGCACGAGTATGTGCATTGGTTCGGGGATGGGCGCAGCAGCGCTCTTCGTCGTCTGAGTGAACCCGATATGAAGATATAACCGGAACCGTCGCATGCATCCTTTCCTCGTCTGCGCCAGTGCACCCGACCAGATGTTGCCAACTGGCCCATCGAGCGCCCATGAGTCATTTATCAGCTTGAACCTATGAGCGGGATTGCGTATTCCACGTCAGCACACCTTTCAGGCTTCGTCTGTCCAGGCATGGAGCTGAGGAACCTCGCAACGCTGGGGGCGGTAATACCATAGCCTCGATGCACCCGATCGTACCCACACCCGATTTGTGCTCGGGTCTTGTTCCGCCGCATGAATTCCGGCTGTAAGGGATGTGCTCTTCATGTAACGACCACGTGGAGCGTATGGACAAGCGTCCACGCGTGCCAGTTCTTCCGGCCGTGAGGAGTTCGCCGAATCCTTTGTAGGCTCAAGCATTCGAGTGCACTTGATCAGTAAGCCAGCCTTCGTGGGACTAGTCACGTTGAGTCAACGGGGGCTCCGAACGGGGGACACGATGCAGTACTCGTACGAGTTCTGCAGCTAGAACTGCAAAACTCGTGGCGGTTGGACGGCGAATATTTCCGGTTGGCGGGGTCGGCGGGGTCGGCGGGGACATCGGAGCACCCGACAGGGACTCCGCGTCCGTTTCTAGTTCCTACGTTTCAACTGGGGTCGGGTCCATCGCCCCGTTCGTGCTTTACACTGCCTTCCGACCTCGTGTACGTGCCTTCGGACTGTCCAAGCGAGTTCTCAGCTGCAGTCTCCACCCGTGCCCAAAGTGCTTGGGTATAAGAGAGGGGCGGTGGTACCCCTTGTCAGGGGTTCTTGCCACATTCCCAGCAATCACAACGATTTATATATACCATGACCCACAAGGAGATCGAGGTACGATACGATTTTTGGACTGAAACTGATATGGCAGAGCCATTGCGATGTTCTCATCGTCGGAGCTGGGCCCGCTGGCTTGATGGCGGCACGCATGCTGGCCGAATTTGTGCACCAGCAGCCTGAGCTCAAGGTTCGCATCATCGACAAGCGCTCCACCAAGATCTACAATGGCCAGGCCGATGGCTTGCAGTGTCGTACGATCGAGTCGCTCCAGAACCTTGGCCTTGCTGGGAAGATCTTGGCGTGAGTTATCGCCATGACGGGAGGCGGAGTAGAACCTTGGACGTCCAGAGCGATATGTTCATGATTGACACCCTTCAGCGAGGCTAACGATATGTGCACGATTGCATTGTACAACCCCGACGAAAACGGCGTCATCCACCGTACAGGTCGCATTCCCGACACCCTCCCTGGTATCTCAAGGTATAGGCAGGTGGTGCTGCATCAGGGCCGTATCGAACGTCATTTTCTCGACTCGATCGCCGAGGTCTCTGGCGGCCGTATCCAGGTCGAGCGTCCGCTCATCCCCGAGACCCTAACGATTGACGAGTCCAAAGTAGAGGATCCGGACGCATACCCCGTCACCGTCCGCTTGCGGTACATGAGCGAGGAGGAATCGACGCCGGTCCAGTTCGGCCACAAAACGGAGAACGGTCTCTTTCGCTCCAACCTTCAGACGGTAGAGGAGGAGGACGCCGCGTACCGCCTGCCACCAGGTGTCGAGGCAGGGATGTACGAGACGGTGCACTGCAAGTACGTCATTGGTTGTGACGGCGGGCACTCGTGGGTTCGTCGCACATTGGGATTCCAAATGGTCGGCGAGCAGACCGACTACATCTGGGGCGTGCTGGACGCTGTGCCCGCCTCGAACTTCCCCGACATTCGTTCGCGCTGCGCTATCCACTCAGCGGACTCGGGCTCGATCATGATCATCCCTCGCGAACAGGGGCTGGTTCGTTTCTATGTACAGCTACAGGAGCGCGCCGAGCAGGGACAGAGAGTCAACCGTACAAAGTTTACTCCCGAGGTGGTCATCGCCAACGCTCAGAAGATCTTTGCGCCGTACTCGTTCGACGTCTCGCAGCTCGACTGGTTCACAGCATACCACATAGGGCAGCGCGTGACGGACAAATTCTCCAAGGACGAGCGCGTTTTCATCGCAGGTGACGCGTGTCACACGCACTCGCCCAAAGCCGGTCAAGGTATGAACACGTCCATGATGGATACGTACAACCTCGGCTGGAAGCTTGGATTGGTTCTCACCGGTCGCGCCAAGCGCAACCTCCTCAAGACTTACGAGTCCGAGCGCCAGCCCTTCGCCCAGGCCCTGATTGATTTCGACCACCGCTTTTCGCGGCTGTTCTCCGGCAAGCCCGCCAAGGATGTTGCCGACGAGATGGGCGTCTCCATGGACGTCTTCAAAGACGCGTTTGTCAAGGGCAACAAATTCGCCTCGGGAACTGCCATCAACTACGACGAGTCCGTCATTGTGGCCAAGGAAGGAAAGGCCAGCACTGTCAAGTCCAAGAAAGAGCTGGCAAAGTACGTTGAGGTCGGCACACGATTCCCTTCTGAGCAAGTTGTGAGACACTCTGAGGGTCTTCCTCTACCTCTCGGCGACCTGCTCGTTACCAATGGCGCCTTTCGCATCCTGTGTTTTGCGGGTAACGCTGCGGATCCCACGCAGATGGCCCGCCTCGATCGTTTCGCAGCCTACCTCGATTCACCGGAGTCGGTCATATCTCGCTTTACCCCGGCCAACCGAAAGCGCGATTTTGCCATTGATGTCATCACCATCCACTCCAACAGCCGCGAGGAGATCGAGATGCACGATTTCCCGGCCCCGGCTCTTTACCCCAAGTACAATTATGACAAGGTGGGTTTGGGTACGGTGTGAAAAGGTTTTTGTCTTTGCTAACGTGGCGACGCAGATTTACGCGGACTGTGAGAGCTGGCACTGCGGCCACGGTAAAGCCTATGAGAAATACGGTATCGACTCCGGTCGTGGCTGTCTCATCGTGGTCAGACCAGACGGCTACACCGCTCTCTTGGCCGAAATTGAAGATACAAAGATGCTCGACGAATACTTTGATGGGTTCCTCCAGCAACCCACACACGCGCTCGGCGCTAACACGGAACCGGACTGGACCATCAATGCGCAGCGCAAGAAAGCTCGCAGGGAGCAGTCTCTTGCAGGAAGGGAGCTGTAATGTTGACCAGTATTGTATGGAAAAGAATTCTCGTTTGAAACTCGTCCCTGTATGTGACGAGCATCGTAGAGAACGGCTCTGGAGAACGAAATCAATAACAAAACGATTACACTCGACAGGGAGTTACGAGGCGCTGCAGTCATAGCAAATGAATGACTCGTAGATCTCCATGTCGAATGTTGACCTAAGTCGTGTCTCACTGGTTTCGCGGTGGCCGAGACGTGAGGAACGATACTGCACTCGTAGTGTTGTCCTGCCGCAAGTCGGAGGCTGCTTGTTCCTATAAACTATACCGTATTGTCGCTGGGTGAATGGTCTGGTAAGTTCAAGGCTTGCAACCAAGGACACGTGGGAGCTCGTTTGGTACAAGGAGGCACGATGCAGAAACCACGCTAAACGATCTCTTGGCCGTTCAGCGTTTGTAAAGGACCAGTACATTCGTCGCTACGGAGCTCATTTACTCGCTGCCACGCTCGCCTTCACTGTCATTATCAACTTCCACCCCCTTCCTTGCAAAATCCCTTCACACTTTCTCCTCAAGAATTTCGTCTTCACCCCTTGAAAGGCTGACGGCGGTATGGTTGGTGAAGTGGTGGCTGGCGTCGAGGACGAAGTACGCTGCGAGGATACCGAACACACCGAAGCCGAGGGTCGAGAGGTAAACCACTTTGAAGCATCGCTGATAGCCCAAATTCATTCCGGCGATTGCTTGTTGTAGGATGGCGTCGGTCATCCCCGGAAGGCCCGCCGCACCGGTAACGTTCCCGCTCATGAGCAGAGCAATCAACGCTGACGTGGTGCTCGCACTAAGTCCAGAGCTGCTGACGGCGCCAGCAATGGCTGGGGGTAGCTCTTCGGGGATCCACGAGCCAAGGATGGTGAGGTATATCGACACGGCGATACAACCTCCGAAAGACCTGCCCGCACCACACAAGCCGACGGCGATACCCACATCCGCGTCATCCTGGGCAAATCCGACCGACAGGAAACAAAGGTTAACCTGGAGAGGTCAATGGGAATCAGCAACATGCACTCACAATGACGTGGAAAGGAAGATTGCATAGCACCTGCAAAGCGATTGCAGCGGCTTTTGATGTGGGTGAGAGTGCGGCCATGGAGGCGATGGAGGCAACCATGAGGGTGATCGCGATGAGCAGCTGTCGATTGGTAGGGCCAAGTTTTGGTATGAAGGGCCCAATCACACATCCCTGGTCTGTAAGCCACTTTACATTTCCGCCAATAAACACGCAACTCACACCGACGAAAACGGCGACTCCGGCGGGCAGTCCCAGTACTCCCACTTCTAGGAGGTCCGATGCATAGAAGTAGGCCGATTGGAGAGGCCAGATGGCGATTTGACCAAAGAAGACGGTGCCAGCAACCATGTGCACCTGCACACATCAATGTTACGCCCAACACAGCCAAGCTGGACTCACGACGATGGGCAGTGTGAACGTCCTAGTTTTAGTTTTGCCCTTGAAGAGGCGAGGTGGCATCAGTGCCTTGTCGCCTAGGAAGACCTGCCAAAAGCCAAAAGACACGAGTGTGACGAGGCCGATGACGATCGGAACAATCACGTGAAGGTCTCGGCTAGGGTATTGTCCTAAAGTCTCAGAATTTAGTCTTCGGCGGAGAACTCACCGCCCGCCCAGATAACACCCATGAGGAAAACACCTAAGCCTGACGAGAACAGGCCAATGCCCACGTAGTCAAGGTCTCTCAGTAGCTGCATCCTTGATTTTCCAAGGTGATAGACCGGGGGTGGAGGTTTGTAGAAGGCCACGCAGAGGAAGAAGGCGATCGAGCACAGGATGATGCCGAGACGGTGGATCCACCTCCATGTGGAATACTGCCAGATGAGCGGCGTCTCCATGAGCAAAAGGCTGAACACACGTAAACGATGAGATGAGCAAAGGTCGAGCCGGACAAATATCCGGTCGGGGCGATGCCTAGCTCGAGGAAGGCTATGGCTACCGGTCGGTACTTGTTGGGAACGATCTCGCACGCGGCGGCTGTGGCAGTTTGGGCAAGGCCTCCCGCGAAGCCCTGAATGATGACGCCTCCCACGAAGACCTGGTTAGTCAACGGGAGCTTCAGGACCTCACGTACCGAGTAATCACTGGTTACGGCGCACATGGCGTAGCCGATTATTGCAAGGACGTTGCTGCTTGTGATGATGATCCGTCTGCCAAAGATGTCGGAGAGTCGCCCAGCAACAATGAATGCCACGCAGGTGGACAGCAGCCAGCCGGAGCTGATCCAACCTTGGAGGGGCGTTGCGTCGAAGTCGGCAGCTATCTGTGACAACACTGACGGCGCCATGTTGCACCCAACGCCGAGCTGACTGCCAAAGGTCATGGCTCTGTGTTTGATCAGCTGGTTACAGAATCGACAGATGACGCATCCTCAAACTCACAGCGCTATGAGAGCCAAACCGGTCTTGACAACCGAGGGAGGTTTCTCCGCGCCTGCCACATGGATGTGGGTTTCAGCAGGTGGAGGTCCCCCTTGAACCTCGACATGATCGACGTCGACTTTGATATCGTCAACCTGTGCGAAACTCATGGCGTCGTGGGGCGGGGATGCGTGAGGTGACCAATTGTTGGTATGGCGTTGGTTTATATGCGTAGGCGACGAGCGGGGCATCAGATGGGGGCTCACCAAGAGTCGTGGGCCCCGATACAGGACGAACACCAACATAACACTATAGGCGGATTAACGGAAGCAATTCAACCGCCCCCGCCCCGCCGCCACTCGTCTCCGCCCGAGGCTCGGGTGGGGGCCGCCGGTTTGCTTCTCCACCACCCCCATAACCAGCGAGCAGAACCTTCCCCGTCTCTGAATCTTCCAACGTTCCATCCTTGGCCGCGTTCATGCCTTTCGATATGGGCGCTTCTGGCAGCGACTCGCCTGGGTCTCCGGCGGATCGCACCGCGACCACCCTCCCCGCCCCAGCGGGCCCTGAAAGGAGAAAGCGGAAGGGAACACCGACTTGTCGATATTGCAAGCGGACCTTTCTCAAATCGGAGCACCTGCAGGTGTGTTGCTGTCAGTCACGGTTTCAGTCACACATGTCCTTACGTAGCTTAGAGGCACGAGAGGAGCCGTAAGTGAAGATGTGTCATCGGACACTGAACTGGGTGTTCAGACACAAAAGATCAACCGTACAAATGTGTCGCTTGCGAGCCCCCCAGCTTGTTTACTCGGCAAGACTCGCTCGTCCGGCATGAGAGGAGGTACCACGGGGTGGCACACGACGGTGACGGTGCTTCGTCGACCCACGGAACTGTAGAAGACAACGAGTCCGAGGCAGCGGATGGAGGTCGAGCGGATGTTTGGGATCAAACAAGGGTGACCAACCCTGGGGCAGAATGTCCTGGAAATGCTCCGTTGAACCCGTCTTCGACCACCTCATCAATACCACTGCCATCCGCTACCGACCATATGAGTCTAATCATGGACCCGGCCACTATACCGGACCCGTTTCCCGCTTTCAGCAACCGACTTGCCATTGATCCCTCGACACTGACATTCGGCGTCGAACAACCTCTCGACATCTGGCAGCTCCTAACGAGTGACACGTTGGTCGGCGCGGATAGTATTCAAGCGTCGCCCCACTTTCTGGACTCACTGGGCTTCGGCGGAGCCTTTCTCAAAAGCAGCGGCGCCACTCAAGAAACGATTCGGACCACGACCGACACGAACGAGAGGTCCACTCTTGGAGGTTCCATTGAGGGCGTACCCGCATCGGATCCCACCCCGGAAGGGGTGTCCGTCAGGGGCGGAGAAGCCTTGAGCGAGGTTCAGTCGCTGGTCCGAGACCTAGTGAGTTGCACTTCGATGTTTCTGCTGACGACCAGTCGTCTCGCGTGACCTCGGCACTGTCCCCTCTGTCCAGCAGGTGGCTCGACTGCTGTCTGAAACTGTTCTGGACGCAATTCATTCCCACTTTTCCCGTCATGCATCCCTACACGTTTGATATTCGGACCGCTTCTGCTCCCCTGCTCCTCAACATGATTGCTATAGGCTCTTTGTCGCTGAGCGGACCGGAGAATCGAGCTAAGGGCATTGCGCTCTGGCGGCTGGTGCACAAGAGTGTCGCCGGTAGCGTGAGTCTGGCATGGTGGACAGTGCTGACGTGTCAGTGGGACCAACTCATCGAGATCAAAGGGCCGTACGATCCTTGCAAGGGCGTTCAGCTTGTTTTGACGGCTCTTCTGGGTCAGGTGTTTGCGACGATGTCAAAGGTATGGTCGAGAGGGCCGTGTTCGGGAGCTGATGCCAGATCACAGACCTCACACAGACTGCCATGACGTACCAGGGGCTTATATTTCGCTGGTGCGAGGTTGCAAACATTCCACAATCACTCCTGACCGGCGATGTTGTCCCTCAAGTCTCGGACGACGTGAGCTGGCGGCGCTGGGCGGCACTCGAGGCCACGAAACGCATCATACTCGGTCATTGCGTTACGGACGGTACGATTAGCGCCCTGTTTGGAGTCTCGCCCGCCGCACGGTATACCTTACATCCGATTCTATTGGCATCCGACGACCAGTCGTTCCTCGCATCGACGCTCGAATCCTGTATCGCGGTCCTTCCGAGGTCTCAGCCAGCCACGCTGTCAAGCTTTGTAGGTGCTTTGCTGTCCGTGGGCCAACTGCCCCCAATACCGCCATCACCTTTGAACATCCAGACCGTCATCGAGTGTCTCAACGCCCTGGTATACGATTGGGACAAATCTAATGGTTGCGCCATCGGTCTGACACCCGCAACGTCACTGGCTAAAGGACTTGCTCGCCTCTTTCCCCTCATCAAAGCCTACCCTGTCGCGCTCGCGCGTTGGCATGCCGTATCAATATACTCGGCTGAGACCTTCTGGCGGCTCGACCGCGCCACACCATTCCAGGAGTCGCCCTTCGCCCGCCGAGCTCTCTTGCATGCCGTGGCACTGCGCGTCATGGCGGACCAACTGCCCATCGCCACGTCGACATTTCCGGATTTTACATTACCCGTATCGTTCTTTCGCGGAGCGATGACCCTCACCAAATTACCACCAAGTATTGGAACGTCGGACAATCAGCCGCAGCTCAACCTCGATCTCCCGATTGACTGGGAGGAGTTAGGCTTGTCCGGATTTGTCGTGGAGGACAATACCGGTGCCATGTCGGCCCACAAGCGTTTTGTCCTGCTGGGCGGCAACCTGTCGTCACGCGGTGCTTTGATTACCTACCACGATGTTCAACCTTTCACAGCCATTCTGAGCGTTTTCGGACGAGTATGGCCCGCCAGCGAGACGTGCGCTGCTGCCATCGACGAGGTGCTGTGGTGAGATTGGTGGGGCCACAAATTGCTGCCCTCTAGGATCTGCAATGTATGGGTACAGAAGGGTATCGCAAAGACAGCGCGGGTATACCATCGGCAAGGACATGTACGAGTACAGTATGTTGCGGAGCCCATATCATACTTGCTAGGCGATAAGACAAGGACAAGCCATGAAACTATAGGCCGCACACATGCTTCATTTCTCTCAGCTCGACCTCATACTGTACCCTGTGCACAAGTGCGTGAAGAGCAGCCGGGGTGCAGACGTCGTGGAACCGCCAATGCACTCTCCGACTGCAGCGCTCCTGGGGGCGACTGGACTGGACGGATCGCTCAGAGCGATGCATCTCCGTTTGAACATCGATCCATCTCTTCTGAACCTCTTCACTACTTCGGAGGGCTCCCGTGATACGCATCCACTAGCAGAGCCAGAAGTTTTGCCCGCTCTAGAGGGGCGGGATTCGGGTATCGAGCTTGAAGCGCTAGGTCGGCCGCTTTCTCGAGATCCTGCTCCTTCATTCCCAGATCCCTGAGAGAGGTGACGGTGCCGAGTTCTTTCTCCATGTCCCACATGGCTCGTGCAGCTGAGGTTTGACTGTCGAACAGCCTGCGGATCGTCGACATGGCGTCGGGTGCAGCCTCAGCGTTGTACGCCATCGCATGTGGGAGTAATACCGTGTGGGTCTCGGAATGGGGCAACCCGAACGAACCTCCCAGCGTGTGACACAGCTTGTGATGGATCGCCATCCCTACGTGGCCCAGGCAAATACCTGCGGCCCAAGCACCAGTAGTGGCCAGCCCCCGGGCTGCCATATCGTCAGGCATCTCCCTCAGCTTCAAAAGAGCCTGTCGTAGCTTGGCAATTCCCATGACGGCCACACTCTCGATGATCGGATTGCTCTGGGACGAGTACAGCGCTTCGACACAATGAGCAATGGCGTTGATTCCCGACGTATATGTGAGATGTCGTGGAAGAGTCAATGTTAGGTCGACGTCGTACACAATCGTTGTTGGGAGGATTTTGGGATCGGACCGAGTCGTTTTGAGATTGTTGACCGTTTCGCCCAGGATCGGAGTGGCCTCGCTCCCCGCGTAGGTCGTAGGGACGGCAATGTGAGGGATTCCAGTTCTGACTGAGAGAGCTTTGCCGAGACCAATGGTGGAGCCGCCTCCAACGGTGACCTATCTCGTTAGCAACGAGATCGCCGGCGAAAAGAAGACGTACAAGACAGTCTGCGTTTGCAGCTTTGACCTGGTTCAGCGCTTTCAGCGTGATCTCTTCCGGAGTATGCATCACGGCATCGGTGCAGCTGTCATGATGAGCTCGAGGTGTCACACAATGTGAGGCAGAAGAAGGGCGCACGTGCCAACAGCAGCCGACCCGAGCAAGGCGGTCACTCTGTCAGCCGTAGCTCGCTGACGATCGGTATTCTCGATGACCAGCAGGACGCGCTTCGCATGGAGGCGGCGAACCTCGTCTGGTAGCTGATCCAGAGTGCCGGAGCCAAAGATTGTCCTGGGTATATGAGCCTCGAAAATGAACGGGCGCATGGCGTAAAGCGCGGATGTGAGTGTCAAGAACTGATGCGGAGTGCTGCTCTGCAGTTCATATCCGAAGACTCCAGTCTGAATTATGCAGTCACTGAGCGCCCCGCCGGACGTCGCAGATGGGTCAAGTCAGCTGGCGGGGCATTCCGGCAAAACACATTTACCGGAGCGGGCACCCCAACTATACGATCCCTTATGTATGTATCATCAACCCTCTCCACAATTGCGGCGCTATCCTACCCATTCATTCATCCAACTCCTAGCAATCATGCCTATGCTCTCTAATGTTGCTCACCTGGGCAAAGCCGTCACCGACTCCCTTCGGAGGGGTGCACCTGACATTGACATGGTAGGTGCGGACAGCAGACTGAAGGGAGACATCCCCGCATGATGAATTCTTTCCGCCAGCCATGTGCGAGTTGTTCACCAAACGCCCAGGATACCCTTCCCAAGATGCTGGACCTCTCTGCCGAGGGCCTCACCGACAACGTGATTGCAGTAAACGCCAATACTGGCAACCAGCGTCAGAGATTGGTGATGGAGGTGCTCGTCCGACATCTTCACGCTTTCGCAAGAGAGGTGGCACTTACCACCGAGGAATGGAAGTGAGTCAAGACGAAGAATGGGCGAGGCACACAACTGACATCACAAACTTGTACTGTAGAACCGCCATCGAGTTTCTGACCAAAACCGGACAAACATGCAGCGACATCCGCCAAGAGTTCATTCTCCTGAGTGACGTGTTCGGGCTGAGCGCACTGGTTGATATTCTGAACCATCCAAAGCCTGAGGTCCGTCGTCCAACTTCCTGTTCGTCCTGCTGACAGGTCCAGGGGGCGACGGAATCCACTCTTTTGGGACCGTTCTTCGTCGAAGACGCAAAAACGGTGGGTCGCGTGCACATCTACTACATCAACATCCCCTCACCGCTTCCGTCTTTTAAACTGACCGCCTTCTAGATCTCACTTGGAGAGTCCATCGCGTCGGAGGGCAAGGGGGAGCCCATGCTTGTCCGAGGCCGGGTGACCGACATCAAGGCAAGTCGAGGAATGGCCGAGCTTCCGCAGTGGAACTTACTGTGTCGCAGGGAAACCCGATTAGGCGATGCGTGATTGACACATGGGAGACGGTGAGAGCACGCCTTCCTTGGATATGCCTAGATCTGACCACCATTAGGATCAAGACGGCTTCTATGACACTCAGTACACCGAATACGAGAATGATTGTAGGGGTAGACTTTACACCGATGCGAATGGCCGCTACGCGTTCCGAGGGATCTTGCCAGTCGCTTACCCCATTCCGAATGACGTGAGCCCCCGTTGCATCAGTTGGGAAATCTGTTGACCATGCTGCAGGGACCAGTCGGACAGCTACTCCGCACAATGCACCGACACGTTTTCCGGCCTGCCCATTTGCATTTCTCCTTTGTGGTGAGTAGACGCCGACGGTGGTTCCAACGCTGATGATTCGCAGGCAGATGGCTTCGAGCAGCTTATTACGGCGCTTTATTTCCAGGGTGACATCTTCCTCACGAGGTAGGCACATTTCCGTGGATCATCTGACAGGCAGTGACGCAGTATTCGGCGTGAAATCATCGTTAATCGTGGAGACCACTCGGGTGACAGACGCGGAAGAGGCTAGGAGACTGGGGTTCAGTTCAGACAGCTTCCATTTGGTAGAGTACGACTTCGCCCTCCTCACCAAAGAAGAGGCGGCTTTGGAGCAGGCCAAAGTCAGGCATGCCGCGAGGTGACGCAGATACACTCCACGGGAAGCCCGCTGCGTCTGCGTGCTTCAGCTCTCGTATTGTGCACCCTCAAGGGGAGGTGGTCGGTGCTTCCGTAGCTCTGGGATCGTTACCTTGACCCTCGGCGCCGTCTCCAGCGACGCACTTCTGTCTCAACGATCCCTCTGGCTTGATGCATAGTTGGGAAGCTGGACCACTGATATGAATGGCGAGGACGTTATTGCGCGATCCTTGTGGGGAGTGTATGGCGGGGACCCGCCGCCACACTGACCGCACCGAAGCACAGGACACGACTGACTGGTTCAAGCGACCCGAGTCGAGTCCGGCCGCAAATGCGGGCATGTGCAGTGGAGTGCGGTGGGGCGACAGCGGGCGGTGGAGCCGACCGGCGGGGCTAGAGTGTCGAATCCACTGCCCCGCCGAATCCCACCAGGAACCAATGTGGCAAGCGGAGACCTAGAGGCTTGAGACCCGGCTACCCAGTGTGTACAAAACTGCCCGCCGGCATTATCCAGACAGGAAGTGATCTTCCCCGTGTAGCTCCTTTGGACGTCGAATAGCTCGATCCCTCACGATGAGTCTCATCAAGAACACTCTTGCTGAATTCAATAGCCATACGAATGGTCATGGGCCGTCCATTTCTCACACGACCCTGCGACAGCCCCTCAAACATCGGGTCCCTGTCTGCATCGTTGGGGGTGGCATCGTCGGCCTGACCTGCGCCCTTATACTCCATCAGCAGGGCATCAAGGTGCACGTATATGAGCGGCAACTGACGCTCTACCCTCTACCCCGTGCGGTGGTAATGGCGGAGGATACTCAGCATCTACTCGCCACCGCCGGAATGAGCGTGGAGCTGGACCGACACGTTGGAGAATTCGGGCAGCCAGACAAGTTCATCTGGAAGGCCCACGATGGCAAGACCATGACCTATCTCGACATGGCGGCGGAGGGTCTGTGCGGATATCGGTCGACCACCTGTTTCAGTCAGCCGACTCTCGAGTCTGCCTTGGCCTTGCGATGCGAGTCCTACGGGATTCCAGTGTACCGCGACTGGCAACTGGATAGTGTCGATGAGAAGACAACCAGCACCGAACAGACGAAGGAATACACGGCCCACTTTACGAGGTACAAAGAAACCGAGCGACCATACCAGACGTCACTGGAGGTCGAGGCTGAGTATCTCGTGAGCGCGGAGGGGTGCAACAGCATGATCCGGGAAATGTTCGGCTTCAAAGAGATCGATTACGGGTTTACGTATGACTGGCTGGTCATTGATGTGGTGAGTGGTGCTGATAAGACCTAGCTCACTATATAGCTTCCAAATGACCCCACTCCTCGCCCAGACTGGCTCCAACTCTGTAACCCCCATCGACCGACAACACTAGTGTCTGGCGGCCCGCGGCGACACCGCTGGGAGTTCATGCGTCTCCCTCACGAAACCATTGATCATCTGACCAACCCCGACACGGTATGGTCGTTTCTCAAGGCCTTTGACCTCGACCCGACAAACTGCGAGGTGGAAAGGGCAGTGGTTTACACGTTCTGCTCGTTGAAGTGGGTAGACTACAATTCAAAGCTCGCATATCGCTAAGCTTACGGAACAGCGCGGAAAAATATTGGGACGGCAGAGGCGTTTTCCTCATAGGTGACGCGTGCGTACTGTACAACCCCAGTCGAGCAACTGCTGAGTGGATCAGAGCACACCGGATGCCACCATTCATCGGCCAAGGGGCCAACTCCGGCTTCCGCGACGCTGCTGCCCTCGCATGGAGGCTGGCAATGGTCATCAAGGGTCAAGCCGAACCGTACCCTTTGTTCTCAAGCTTCAGCCTCGAGCGGCGAGCGCATGTCGATTTCATCATTCGCTCGGCGATCGCGCTCGGCGAGCCTATTTGTCAAGCCGATCCCGAGAAGGCCAAAATTCAACACGCCGAGATGCGAAAGCATTATATCGCTACAGGCAGAAAGCCGTACCCTGCCTTCCGCCCTCCGCTGGCTATGGGAGGATTGTTTCTCCCAGAGTTCGGTGGAGGTATCATGTGCATGCGAAGGGGACGACTCATGTCTCGCCACCACCAAGGGGCTCGCTGGCACCTCATTAGCTTGGATCCGCTCGAGGACAAGGCCATCTTCGTTAAGCTGGAGGAGATTGATGGTCACGCCCTGGTCGTCGAGTCGGGTCACAGGCGCGAATACCAAGCCTGGATGGAGACGTCGAGAGCGGGAAGCATCCTCGTTCTCGTGCGGCCCGATAACTATGTTTACGGCTTCGCGAAGGACAAGTTAGAGGTTTCCCTACTCCTGGAAGAGCTGCAGGTAGCGCTTGGCGGGGCGTAAACGTGTGACCCCGTGGCGACGTGGTCAGCGAGTGGCAAAGGCGACCGCTGCCTGCTGTTGTGTACTGAGTTTTGCGCACCAGCTCGATCCGTCTTTGTTAGTGGGATGTCAATAGCTAGCGCCATGGTCTTCTAGTCGTCGTCGGTGCTTCACTCCTACCTAGCGTCCCTCCCCTCCACCCTCGTCAATGTTCACAGATTGTTAGGCTGAGAAAATGCTCCCAGCTCCTATAACCTGCTCACTGATCCCACTCAGCTTTCCGAGTCCTCGGTCCAACCTGGTCGTTCAGAGTCCTCGATGCCGATTGTAATGGCCAGGCGGTGTCTGGAGACATGGGGTAGGAGCCGGGCTTGCGCCTTCAATTCGTCGCGCCTCCCGGGGCTCCGACGTCTGAGCGTTTGCCGAAGTCCGTAGCTTGCTCTGACTCACCGTGTACGAGTTGACTGTTTGACATACGGCGTACGGGACCGGACATTGTTGATCCTGCAGGTCATGCAAGCTTCGGCGTGGCGAATTGGGACATCGAGCAGACTTCGGTCTTTCTATTCTGGTGCCCCCCTCAGCGGCTGCGTGCTCGTTCAATTCTTCGTTGCGTGAGAGCTCGGTCCCAAAAGGGCAAGTTCCCGCCCGGCTGACGAATGGCCTCAGCGAGACCGCGAGTAGGAATGGCACGTTACATGCGACCCATACTCCGCTGAAAGACAAGGCTGCCCTGGCTGGCGAAGGTGACGAGCATTGGCCCCGGCGGGGAAAGGAAGTGAACTAGGCGGTCGTGTCCGGAGTTTGTGGGTCTTTTGAGCTGAGGGTCGCCCGCCGTGAGATCCAACGAGACCTGATTTCGGAAAAGGCCCTGGGGCATCACGCATGTAGACCACTTTCTCCGACTCGAATACCTGCTCCGAACCGTACGTGCAAGACGGGGCAGACGAGGGAGGAAAGCGATGGAGACATTCACTCGCTCAACCGGTGCCCACTTATCTCGTTACCTTCCCGTCACGTCATCACCCAACTCGTGACACGCTAGATCCACTGAGCTCCCACACCCTGGTCACGTCTTGCACAACTACGTACATGTCAGAGCCTCACGACATCAACTCAGCATATACTCGCTAATCTAACCCAATTCGAAATGCCCACCCAACCCGCCTATTCCGTTGGAGATATCAACGCTTGGACTCATCCACCTCGTCCACCTGGACCGCTGCTTCGGCACCTTTGGCGTCCTCCACATCCCCCGCAGTTGCCAGCACGTTGTCGGTGAAGTGGTACGTCCCGAATTTACGGGCGGGGATACCCTGCCCGAAAAGATAGTCGATCTGTTCCAGGGAATGACCCTTGTACTCGGGAACCCAGAAATAGGTGTAGAGTACCATGAGGAGCGAGAATGTTCCCCAGATGAAACCGATCTTCGAGCCGAGGTTGCCATACCCTTTGTTCTGGATGTAGGGGGCGACAAAGTTGATTATGAGCGATACGCCAAAGCCAAAGAACGTGGCCATGCCGAGCACTTTCTCTCGGTTTCGTGCCGGAGCGCTCTCGGCCGTCACCATCCACACCGCCGGGCCTTGGACACCAAAGAAAAAGTACCAGATGAAGATGAGGCCGATGGACGCCTTTTGGACCGCAGGGGGCGGTGTCGGGTATGCGGTGACCAGTGCAGCGACAGTGATGAGGCAAGCGCCGCAGATGGCCGAAGGGGTGAGGAGCAAGTGTCGACGACCGAACACGTCTGGAAGCAGGTACCCGGTCCCGCAAGCGACTAGGTAGACACAGTTGAGTGCCATGACGATGGGATAGTAGTTGGTCACCCCTGTACCGATAAGGAACGATACGATGTACGCTGTCATGTACGAGCTTCCCTGGGCATGTTGAAGCGATTGCACCCCAATGGCGATCAAAAGTCGTCGGAGGTCGGGTTGACGGATGAGGTCAAGCCATCCAGTCGATTCAGCGGAACGCTTCTCTTCTTCATAGGCGACTTCGAGCTTGTCGCAGTAGTCGACAGCGTCAAACTGGTTTGTGGGCGTCACAAACAGCTTGCTTGTAGCCTTGATGGCCTCGTCCTTGCGCCTGGAAAAGTCAGTACACGGTATGCACGACCGGATCGCCCTGGCCGAATCAACTCACCCTTTCCACACCAACCAGCGTGGGGACTCCGGGAGGAAGGGGCTTGACAATAGCATAAGCCCAGGGGCGATCGCCTGAAGTCCCATGGGAATCAGATATGCCGATCGGTCAGTCCGGGTGGAGACAGCATAAACGACACCTCCTGCCACCACAGCGCCAATGATCTGGACGGTTTGGTACATGTTGATGACGGACCCTCTTGCAGAAGATGTGGATGTTTCGGACAGATAGATGGGGACGATGTTGGCGGTCAATCCCATCCCAATCGAGTTCATGACCTTGCCGGCGACAAACTGACCGTACCGAGGCTTGGAGCCTGCGGCAGAAGTCATCTCGATGATGATGCCGACCATGGAGACCATAGCGGTGATGTTGAGACCCTGCTTCCTGCCAAAGTAATCGTTGACGTAGATGGAGATGAGGCAGCCTAGGACGATGCCTGCGGGGCCAACTCCGGTACCTGCTGACTGTTGCGGGGTTGAGAGATTGCACTTGAGAATGCCACCAGTGGTGACCTTCGCCCCGTAATCGCAGAGGAATGTCGTCTCGCCCAGTACCGTGCTCCACCACCCATTGTCAAACCCCTGGGTACCATTAGCACGTGCCCGCGGACTGTTTTACCTACGTAAAGAATCGCTCCAAACGAGGCGAGAACCATGATCAGGTACCCCTGTGGGGTGATGCCGCTATAGATCGACATCGCGTGCGGTCTGGAATGGAGAAGACTGGGCCAAACGATTCTGGAATGAAAGGATGTATCAAAAGAGTCGAGTACATGTGGTACATATACGTCTTCACCTCCAGGGCACATCGTGTGACCAGGCGATACTCCATATTGGAGCTTATCAGCAGGGTCCGACCGACACCCGATCTAGATCCGGGTTAAAACCTGGCAGCGAACTGCTATCTAGTCATTTCGCCTGTGCGCCGCCTCGTCCGATCGAAGCGGGTGAATACATATACGCTGACGCGGTAGACCAGAGGATCGAATACTGTCAAAGTCTGTGCAAGCCACCGGGACTGTATCTGATCAGAGCAAGCCCAGCCACCTGGCGGCCATGCCAGCCGACCAGACAAGCCCGGGACGGATGAAGTGCCCGAATGTCCTTTTGTTCCGAGGAGACGAATGGAACGTCTCGAGGACTGGGTTCCCTATCAAGCTAACGCAAGACCCGGAGACATGCACCGACCGCTTCGTGCGAGCGAAACGGGTGCTGCTTCCGAATACTGTACGGGTACATCATCGTGATTGTCAGCGCAAGCTTTAGACACGCAATCTGACAGAGCAGGCTATTGTTCAGGCGCTCTCTGAATGACTGAGGCTGAAGGCCGGACAATAAGATGTCTATCCCGACATGATATCTGCTCCTTGTCGAGGGGCGAAAGACTGGCGGCGGGTATGTACCTGGCGTTTGCAGCATGATCGCTCGAACTTGGTGCAGGAATCACTCTCATGATGCCCGCTCAACCGGACATACTCTACCGACGTACAAACAATGGATCGACTGCATATGAAGTCAAATTCCTCAGGGGAACGTTCTATACGACTACCTGCTTTGAGACTGGAACGATATTGCTGTACTTATCTCCCGTCTTCCACTCCAACACACCCCCGGGTCCGTACTCTTTGTCGTACCCATTTCGCTTTTCGTGTTCCAGTATCGCCGCCTCTCCTTTCACGTAAATGCTATCCACATTGTTGGGATCAAGCCCTTTTGCCACTGCTGCATCTCGCATACGCTGCAGCTCCTCGGCCACACGGGCGCGTTTGAAGAACGCGGTCCTAGGGTAGTGGGCCAGTCGTGAACGGGCCGGCTTGAACTCCGGGATAGACTCGCGCTTGAGTGCTTTGAGTATCACCTGTTCGCAGAGGGTCTTTACGAGCCGGCGTTAGTAGCGACCAGCACAAATGCAAGGCACTCACGTAGTCTCCATCATCACGGCTCAGGTTGAACGGTTCGACGAGATTGACATGGGGATTGCTGATTACTCTGGCATAGTGAAGGTGATTCTGACTGACCGTGTGGGGAAGCAGCCCATGAGTGATGAAGACGTCTCCCGCATGGGCTTCGATCGTGGTGAATTTCTTGCAGGATGGAACATGGGTATAGAGCGTATCCTCGAAGGGAGAGTCCAGACCCTCGGGGTGGTCGTAGAGGTACTGGCAAATCTCTGACAGGGTGGTGATCAGCCCGGTTCGCCGGAAAAGGACCCTTTTCGTCGAGATGCTCACCAGAGATACCGTCCTCGGCCACCAGTGTGCCACCGCCCCTTGCGGGGATGTCGGTAAAGCAGCAGATGATAGTCAAGGCGTTCCCGCTACTATCCAGGAACTGCCGATACCAGTCGTTGTCGGTGTGCCAGCCCTTCGCCTCGGTCGGGTGCTCCTCATGAGTGTTCCAGTACTCGTTCCCGAGATTGATGATGAATTGATCCCCGTAGTAGCGCTCCCGGACGGGGTCAATATTGTCCTCCCCGCCGACGATCTCGACCATTTTGTTCCATGCCTCGGGACAGAACTGGTCCGCTGGGACCTCGCGGTGACGCGGGAGCTTGATGTACGTCTCTTTCCAAGTCGACTTGTCCTCCGGATCGTAGCCCAGTCGCGGCCAAAGGTCCGCCATCCACTCCTCGATGTATTTGGGATCAATGGCGTTGGACACTTTGAGCCATGCATGCTCGAGGAAGTGGGCCCGCTCGTCGGCAGAGAGGTGCTGGTACTGGCGAGGCATGACGACTTTGAGAATAGCATGGGACGGCACGCTGGACAGAGCGAGGCTTATGAGCACATGGCGCCAGGAGCAGCTGCCGGTGTAGAGCCGATTTATATCCGGCGCTCGCCGGCCCGACTGCCCGCCAGCCGGGTCGGTAGACCTTGCCGTTTGCGCGTTAGCACCGGATGTACAGCGGGGGTTGGGAACGGGGGGAAAGGGGCGGTTTAATACAACAAATGGGGACATGACTGTTCATCTTGCAACATCCACCGCATCCCCGCTCGCACCATGCCGGTACAGCTCGACAACCTTGTTGTCACAAGGCCGATACCTGCCAAGTCACTCGACCAGCTCCGTAATGCTTTCAAGACCCTTCACTATCACCCGGACGCCGTGGTCCCCCGAGACATCTGCAAGGAAGCCGATGTTTGGTTCAACCCGTACTTTGCGTTGCCCGAGGGCATCACTCTGGACGACGTGCCTAATACGAGACTCATTCAGCTAGACGCAGGTGAGAATGCCATGTGCTAGCGTGCAAAGAGTAGTGTTGAGCTTGGTCTCGTTGGTGCAGCTGGAGCCAACTACGCTGTCAATCAAGCGGTCTTCCGCGACCCCCGCGCCAAGGATCAGTTTGCACTGTGTACAGCATCGGGTAAGCAGACTCAGGCTCAGTCTGGGAAGCAGTATCCAATCTGATCCTTACAGGCATACACGTCTATACCATCCCTCAACATGTCATCTCTCAGGTCATAAATCGTGAGCGCAAACACCGCTCAGGGGTTTCGTTACCTTGCTGAACATTCAAGTCTATACATTGCATCACGTACAGTACCACCTCATGCGTGTCAGTCCGATCCCGCAGCCTATTTGAGTAAAGTCCTGCTCATTGCAGCAGACAAAAGCCGTGTGGGCGGAAAGGTCTGCTATTTTGGAAGCCGGGGGTGTCAGTCAAGTCGACGGCGGATCCAAACTTGGCAGCCGCAGCCTGTATGGGAAGACAGCTGGCCTGCTCGTGAGTCAAGAGTACGCCAATGCTTCCCCCTAACGATATTCAGGGCTATGGCCACATAGGGCGAGAGGTAGCGAGGCTGCTTCGGGCTTTCAATGTGGAAGTCATCGTCGCCAACAGCGACGGGAAAGCACGAATTGATCAAGGGGTACGCCCGTCACATGGAGTACACTCCTCGTCCACTGATCCGCATTAGTACATTGTGCCAGGAACCGGAGACAAAGATGGTGGGTCATCGTACAAGAGTCGGAGCAGTGGCTGAACGTCACAGGTCTCCTACCTTCGGCGTACTATTCGACAAACGATCCGGCGTCCTTCAAGACGTTTCTGAGTCGCTGTGACGTGCTCATCGCCTCGCTACCATCCACGCCGAAGACACAATACCTCCTGACGGCCGATCTTCTGAGTAAGTGGCCATAGCCGGGTGAACCAAGGAGACGACTGAGAATCTGGCAGAGTTACTACCAGACGGAGCAGTATTTGTCAATGTTGGCCGCGGTGACCTGGTCCAATCCGGTGAGTGCGTGGGTGCCGATCGTGCCCTGATGCCTTTGCAGAAGTGCTGTTGGAGGCCTTGGACTCTCCCGGGGGCCTATCTGCGATAGCTCTGGACGTGACCGATCCCGAGCCACTGCCACCCGCCCACCCTCTCTTCACCCACCCCAAAGTCATCCTAACGCCACACATCGCTGGAGACATGGAGGGGTATGTTGAGAGGGCGTGTGAGCTGTTCATCGCCAATGTCGAGGGTGTCAGAGCTGGAAAACCACCAATGAACCAGGTGTACCTCAATCGAGGCTACTAGATGTGATGTGGTGGCCGAGACGTGCATGCATTACTGCTCGTACGATCCGTCCAAGATGGAAGCGAATGTGGAGTCGAGTGACCAGTCGTTGGACACCGGGGGAAAGGAGTAGTCGAAGAGGAACGGGGCGACAGGAGGCTGATGAACAGGAGGGGCGACAGGCGGGGCGTCGGATGCTTCGAAGTCTGTCGCCATGAGCGGCGATACGCAGTGTTGACTCACCCGCTAGACGCATGAGCCGGGTAAGCGTCGTCAACGCGTCCATGGCCATGGGGCAGTTGCCCTTCAATCCGGTGACCAACTTGAGTACAAGGGATAGCAGATCCTCTGCTTCGTCTCTGACGTACTCCTCTGCGTCGTACAACAGCAGAATCAACTGGCCACATGTTGTGATGCGCCGCAGATCCGGCCATGATGGAGTGTATCGGTGGTCAGTCGCACACTTGGCGTAACCTCGAATGATGTGCGAGACAGAGCGAGCCAAAAGCGCCTGCGATGATGCAGAGTAGGACGGCGAGTGGAGCAGAGAGTAGTGAAGCAGACAGCGCAACCTGGAATAGAGTGAGTTGCGACCCTGCAAGCCGGGGCAGTCCTCCAACTCACCAGTGAAATCGGATCGTTGCGTAAACGTACAGCATCGGTCCAGCCATTCTCGCTTGCTCCTCCTTGAACTCCTTCAGCCAGACTGACCATCGTCTATCCAATTGGCTGATATACTCTGCGGTGAAGCCGTTGGACGGCGGGGCCCGATGCAGTCTAGTCATCAAGTCGTTCTCAAACTCTGTCAATTGCATCAGAACCGGCACGTAGACAGGGCCCCGATCAAGATCTTGAGGAGTTTCAGCCTGTCGCGACATGCGCAGAGAGATGTCGACCACATTCAGAAACGGAGGGGAGTCACAGATCGTAGCAAACCAGCTGGTCTGGGTCAGGCGAGAGCAGCTAGGAGTTGGGAGACTCACCTGTCCTTGTAGAGCGTTGAGAAAAGCAGCTTTGACGCCTCCTCACCATCCAAAGACCGGTGCAACTCCGCCTTGTGCACCATATTCGCCATGCGCTTGAGAACATCCCGAGTCTCCAGTATGCCACCAGCTTGGGTTGTGAACATGTGAAGGAGATGCAAGGCGACTGGACGCGATTCAGCGAGTTTCAGAACTCCGATCACTCACTCAGTGCTGTCAACGACACCCCATCCCAGCCATCCAGCTCCAACAAGGTCCGCCTGAACCATTCGACGGCATCTCCTGCGAAGTGGGAGCCTGGGTCCGTTTTCGACCTGCTGAAGCTTCCGATGCAGAACGAGGCAAAGAGCAAAGCCATGCTCGGCGGATCTAAGGCTTCTATGTCGGCGTGGTAGGTAGTGAGGAGCTCCAGTAAGGTGTCGGAGTGGATGAAGTCGAAGTAGGGGAGAACCGGCAAACATGATTGTACCAAAGCGGCCTCACTATCCGGCTGCGAGGGAAGAGTGGGTGGGACAGCCGCCATTGGGAGTGATGCAGCGCGAACGGGGAAGGCGTCTGAAAGCGCAGCGGATAGGATGATGCCTGAACCCATAAGCCTACAGCCTACGTCTCGTCGTCGAGCATCGCTCGTCACCCACCTTTGCCCTCGGCCCATCTCTCCACGTCCTTCTCAACGGAACCGACAAAGTTGGCTGACCGCCATGTCGGCGCAACGCGGGCTCTTCCGGCTCTGGTCCTGCCGCTACATCGATCGGGCGCAATCCTAGGGCGTGCGAGAACTGCCGCGCCAGACGGATCAAGTGCTCCGGTCGACAACCATGTGAAGCGTGTGTCGCCGTCGGGGTCGGCGAAGCGTGCCAGACGAGAATAAAGTCGCGACCGAACCGGTGAGTGAGCTATCGAACGCGTGATGGACGGCACAATTTGTGGCGGAGACCTCCGCCAAGGCTACCCCGAGTGGCCGTGGAGTCCGCAATAGACGACCAGAACAAACGTGTTGCCAATGCCGCTCTGGATGCCCTCTCCGAAGCGCGTAGCCCCTGGAAAGTGCTCGTGGAGAACAAGAAGAATCTTCTGCTTATCTTGGCGGTACAGGTGAGGAGGTCAAGGGGAGGGGGAGATTGTTCAGTTACGAGAGACTGACTGTTCCAGTGCAACGCGATCATTCTCGGAATCGAGTTTTCCCTCCCAGGAAACGTGCTTGGTATTAACGCCTTCTTGAAAACGGTGCGAACATGAGACTCGTCGATTCCGAACATGTGTTCTGATACTCTGCAGATGGGCGTGTCCACCGGAGATGGGGCCTATGCTGTCCAGGCAAATGTCTTGACCCTCTGGGCCGCCATGTTTGCGACGTTCCAAGTCCTAGGTCAGGTTTCTGCCGGGTTCATATCGGATTGGTTTGGCCGTCGGGTCTCGCTCTACCTCGTCATCTTCTGGGCCTACATCGGCGTCATGCTCGAGGTGATCTCGAAAGACTGGAGAATGTGGACCGGCTCCAAGATCGTCATAGGCTACGGTGCGGTCTGGTATCTTGTCCACCTTCAGGGAGCGGGAAGCTTACCAGACCACAGCAACCGGGATGATGCAGTCGACCGTACCCACCTATGTGGCAGAGGTCGCTCCCCGAGAGTGCCGGGCCATTGGCCTCAGCTTTTCCTATCTGTGCAGTGCGTTCACACCTCACCAAGCTGTCTGATCGAGCCGCGGGTTGCTGACACTCGACTGGAGTGACATTTGGCTCGCTGCTCTCCACTCTTGTCACCTACGGCACCAATCTCAAGTGGGGTGCTGACATCAACGATGACCGGGCGTTCCGTGTTCCGCTGTATATCGGACTGGCAGTGCCCACGCTGGTCCTCATTTTCGAATTATTCATTCTCGTGGAGAGCCCCTCGTGGCTCATTATGCGGGGCAAGAGGGACAAGGCTCGTTCAAATCTGGCGTATATCCATTCCTGGCAAAAAGACTTTGACCTTGAGAGAGCGTTTGCAGAGCCCGAGTACACACTTCAAAAGGAGGCGGAGCAGAGTGAACTGGAAAGCCAGTCCTCGTACCTCGACTGTTTCAAGGTGAGCTTCGGTACGCACACGGACACATCGAGGCTGACTAGAGATGCGCAGGGTGTGGATCTCCGTCGCACGTTCTGTGCCGTCTTCCCACCAATGACCAACAATCTCGCTGGAAGCAACCTGACCGGTCAATACGCCACGTACTTCTTCGAGATAGCGGGGTCCAATGATCCGCTGGTTAACAGCGTCATTACCACAAGTGAGCATGTTTCTGCACACGTGGTTCCAGTCGGCCGCACATTAATCTTCACTAGTCGTCGGTCTCCTTGCCAACGTTGCAACGTTTTTCACCATTGAGACAAAGTCTGTGGGGAGATGGGGTCTTCTTCTTGGTGGTTTGATCACTATGACGGCTTCCATGTGTGAGTGCTAGCCCAGGATTGGCATCTGAAACTGATGCTCACCGCGAACAGTGGCCATTGGTCTCATTGCCGAGATTACCCACGGTGTCTACTCCTATGCTAGCGGCGTCGTTCTCACCTTTTTCGTCGCCCTGTTCTCCGCCGCCTCTGTATGTCCACGATGTCCTCAGCCCCGCATATCACTCGGCTGATTCCCATGTAGACACTGGGCCCCGGTTTCGCCGGATTTGCCTACACTGGTGAATCCGGTTCGTCTAGGCTGCGCGCCAAGACCACTACACTGGGTGTCGTGGGAAATGCTCTTGTCGGTTTGATCATGACGACGTGTCTGCCCTACATGCTCAACGCGACCACCGCCGGTGGCCGAGGATGGGGGATTAAAACAGGTATGACCGCGTGCTTCTTCTTGGCGTTGACTCGCTAACAAAGCCCCTCTAGCTTGGATGTTTTTCATCCTGGGCTTCATATCTTGCTTTGCTGTTTACTTCTTCGTCCCGGAATTCTCAGGCCGGTCGTACGCGCAGCTCGATGAGCTCTTTGCCCGACGAGTTCCGGCGAGAAAATTCAAAGAGTTCAAGTGCACTGGAGACTACGGTAGAGACCTCACCATCACCGAAGAGTAGTAACCCCTCCATCCTGCTTCTTCGCCCATTCGATTGCCTATAGCTACATTAATGGACCGATTCATCCGTAAGAGACAGGAAAAGGTGTAACGGCATTTCAACATATGCTATTATGCGTTGAATCCACGACGCTCTCCAGGGAATCTGATGTGTTGTTCCCGTAAATCGACACCGTACTTATTCTGTACGGCCACAGTACGAGTGGCTTCTTTTCAGCGTTACAGGCGTTATGATGTCTGTTCGCCGCGACATCCCCTCCACGGGTCGTGGAGCATTGCCTGACCCTTTTCACTTCGCCAGAAGCAGCCTTGAGGGCATTCAAACTTCTCATACACCTCTGGTCGCAGATCTGCGGAGATACCCGGCGTTGTTGGCGTTACATGGTACCCCTCAACGATAGCGGCGCCCGCCACAAACTGGTCTGTGCCGGCCAAGGTCAGCCTTCTGCATTCCGCAGCGTTGTCAGACCGACTGACCGTGGAGATGACGGGTGTACTCCATCATGCTTGGTTTGGCCCAGACCTTGACGTAAGCGATGGTAGCGATATGAGAGCAGATTTCGACCATTCCGACACCGCTAGAGCCACCGAGTCAGCAAGACGATCTCCGATAAGCCATTGATCGAGTCCTCACCCGGCATGCGGAACGACTGGGATGTCGTGCTTTGCGGCCATGAGTAATACCGCCAAGATCTCATTGATACCACTCAGCCGGACCGCGTCCAACTGAAGAAAGTCGATCGCGCCTTCGGAAATGAACTGCTTGAACATGACGCGGTTGTTCACGTGCTCGCCTGTAGCGACGCCGATGCCGTACTGCTTCAACGCATCTCGCACCCGCTTGTGGCCGAGGATGTCGTCTGGGCTGGTGGGCTCTTCAATAAAGCGCGGCTTGTAATCGGCCAGCTGAGGAAGGTACGCCAGTGCGGTCGGCACGTCCCACTGTTCGTTTGCGTCCACGTAGATCTCGGCGTCCGGGCCAGCAATGGAGCGTATGATCTCAAGTCGCTTGCGATCTCTCTCCACTCCGAGGCCTAGGCGCAGTTTGAAGCGGTTGAAGCCCTCCGCCATTGCGGAGCGCAGCAGCCCCTCTACCTCTTCATCAGGGGTGCCGAGACCGCCGACTGATGTCGAATACCCAACCACCGCCCGATTGGCCACCGCAGTCTCCTTCCGAGCCTGCATGCCCGGCTCGGCAGCTCGAAGAAGCTGCATCGCTTCCGCGGGGGTGATCATGTCGGTGATGTAACTTCCGAGTCAGTGTAGGTACTCTCGTGAGAACGGTGTACGCACCGAAAGTCAATGACGCCTACGAACTCCTCTGGGGACATGTCCGTCACCAGTTTCCACAGTGGTTTGCCGAGAACCTTGCACCACAGATCCCAGATGGCGTTCAAACAAGCGCACGCAGCTAGCTGCATGACGCCTCTCTCTGGAGACATGAATCGGATCTGTCCACCGAGGAAGGAGCGGTGAAAGCTGGCAAAGTTTGATGTGATGCTTCCAAGGCTACGCCCAACGAGACGGGGCGCGAGAGCATGTATGGCTGTTGTGAGAACTCTGCAGAGGTGGCGTCAGAGCTTCGGGAGCGATGACAGCGAACGATACTCGCTAACTCGCTACTTACTCCGTGCCCAGGCCATTGGCGAACGACCATCCCACACCGATATGCTCAGTGTTGGTGCTGTTGTGGGGACGCGTCAGCCTAGAGTATCAGTCAAGAGGAAGAGGCGGCCCGCACTGAAGATAAACACGGCCATGGGAATCTTCCCCAGCCACGTTCATCGCATCGGTGCCAATCCGATCGAGAGAGGTGGGCCATCGGACATCTCGCACTGAGAACGAGGAGATCACCACGGCTCCAAAATCGGGAGCAGTGGCAAGCATGGTGGCGGTGACGAGCGAACGTGTCAGTCCGGATTCAGGTGAATGGCCGAGGACCCGCAGAATCGTGTTGGCCTCTTGACGACCTGACTGCGTCGAGGTGGCCTCGGACAACGCCGGACCTCGGCTGAATACACTCGGATGGCCCGACGTTACACGTCCGGTAAATACCGCATGACGGTGGGGCGCAGCGGGGCATCCGGAGTTACCGAGCCCCTCCAAGGACCCCAGGTAGCGACTGGTGTCCCACTGAGAGAATGAAGCTTCGTCTTGTGTTCAATCCATCCACTCCTCGAGCAGTTTCCGGCCTATCCTCCTGTACCCAGTTCCCGTGAGCTCACCAGACGATCAGCAATGGCACCGTCCTCCACGACGCCGCCGTCGGCCAGTCCGGGCCAAAGCTTGGCCTCCTTTGCTGCCCAAGCCCAATCTGTGTCGCTTCCAGACGTTGTCCTCAGCAAGACCTTGATCCAGATACTGGACTCCCTCGCCGCCATATCATCAGGTTCGGCACTGGAAGCAGGTCGACAAGCTCAAGCGTACGTCCGGGCGCGCTTCCCACCATCTGCCGGATACCCCACCAACCATTACGAGGCATCCGTGCTTGGGACCGACATCCGCTGTCCGGTAGTCGAGGCGGCGCTGGCAATGGGGATGGCCGCTCACGCAGACGAGAGTGACGACAGTCACGAGACGAGCCAAACTCACCCGGGATGCGGCGTCCTGCCAGCGGTGCTTGCGGTGGCTCAATGGGTTGGAAGCTCCGGTGAGGAGTTTGTCAAGGCAGTAAATTTGGGTTACGAAATCACAATCCGATTCGGTAGGTACAGTTCATGGCCCAAGTGCTTCACCCAAGCTGACACCAGCCCAGGAGAGGCACTCGTTCCACTCACATCTTTTGCCAAGTCTTCCCTGTCCAATCACGCCGTTGCCCCACTATTCGGCGCCGCGTTCGCTTGCGGCTCACTCTTGTCATTCTCAACGGATCAGTACCTCATCCTCCTGAATTACCTCGCCCAGGAAGCTTCCGGCCTCACAACGTGGAGGCTCGACAAGGCACACACCCTCAAGTCTTACGTGTTTGCCGGAATGCCCGCAAGCAACGCGGTCAAGTGCGTTCTACTGGTACACTCCGGGTGGACGGGTGCTGGTGATGTACTCGGTAACGACCGAAACTTCTTTGACGCCCTGTCTGGTGGGGCAGCGCGCGGTGCACCGCGAACCGGCAGGGATCAAAATGGAGGTCTCGGGAGGCAAGACGGAGGATGGGGTGTGCAAACGACTGGGCTCGGCTTGAACGGTGAGGAGCGCGAGTGGAAGATCTTGGAGACCGATATCAAAAAGTACAGCGTCGGGTTCCCGATAGCAGCACCCCTGGCCGCCCTCGAGGAAATCATGGCAAGAACCAATGCTGTCCACAGCGAGGTACGAACCTGCTTGTCTTGGTGATTGGTCGCTCACGGACGGCAGATAAGACGCATTGAAGTTCATTACCATCCAGACTGGTTTGCGGTCATTGGAGACGCCAATGCGATGCCCGATTTGTCACTTCGGCACTGCCTCGCCGCGACCGCTGTCGACACGCATCTCACCTTCGCCGCATCTCATGATGAGTCCCGGATGTTGGACCCAGCTGTAGTGGACGTTGGACGGCGAATCGATTTTGTGCCAAAAGAGAGTGGCGACAAATTCGAAGCCGTCGTGGTAGTGACATTCGCGGATGGACGGAAGGAGCAGGCTCGGCAAGGCCGGAACGTCCGAGGGCGCATTGAGAATCCCATGACGGGCGCTGAGGTGGAAAGCAAGGCGGGCGAGCTTTTCCGTAGTGTCTTGAGCTCGGCGAAAGCCGAAGCAGCCATCGGCCTCGCTCGGAGGCTTCACGCGCTTCCGAACCTGTCAGAGATGGTGGAGGCTCTGGGACAGTAGACGCGTATGAACACATTGCTTGTACTCTATTATACTGCTTGTACTGTACTGCACCTCCACCTGGCCACTTGACGAGCAGGTCATCTGACCCCGGGATTTTCGGTCTACCCGAAGCGTTGTGACTTTTCGGATTGTCCTCATGGTACACATTGCCCCGCCCGGAGCACCGTGCAAAGTCGGTTGACGTCGCACGCATCCGACTGTCAACGGACCATCCGATCCGGAGTTCGCTGGGGGAGCCATGGGGAGGAGTGGGCTGCGTGTATAAAGAGCTCGGGGACTCGGCAGACGTAACAGCCAATGCGACCCGGTCCTGCGAATACGACAACCATGCCATTCCAGAATACGTTTGCTGATATTCCCAGTGAGTTGAATTGCTGAGAAGGACCTTGAGGCACTGTTCATGCGTCACAGACTCACTCCACTTTAGACAACACCGCTTCGTCGTGGTGGCGCGACCCTGGACTCCGCATCAATGTGCTTTTCTGCGGAGGGCTTTGTCTCTGCCCTTACTACCTGGGCTTCGACTCGTCCCTCCTCACAGGTCTACAAGCCCTTCCTCAATGGACAAAGTACTTTGGAAACCCCACGGGTACCAAGCTTGGCGGCATAGTGGCCTGCCTTTCGCTCCGTAAGTCGGTACTGTTTTGGGCTCCGCGTACTGTGGCTTCCTCTCTTTCGCGACGAGTCGCTTGCTCATGCACCCTCGCAGCTTCGGTCATATCGTCGTTCCTGAGCGACTTCATCGCTAGAACCTACGGTCGGAGGTATGCTCTATGGACTGGCGCCGTTCTCATGGTGCGTTCACAGACTACGATCTGGCCTCCACTATGGATCCTCAGTTCTCCTCCGGGCTCTGGGAGGCCGTCCTCACTGTTGAATGTCGGACTTACCCACGTCTCTGGTCAGATCATCGGCGCCTTTGTGAACGCGTTCTCGACATCGGTCGGGATGTATGTCGGATCACGGATCATTCTTGGCTTTGGTGGCGGGATGACCAAGGTCGTGGCACCCCCGTTACTTCAGGAGACCGCCCATCCCCGCCTCCGACCAATCCTTGCCTCGATGTACTATGCGCTATACTATGCTGGCTCGATCTTGGCCGCATGGTTGACTTTTGGTACACTGCACATGGGCAGCACCGACTGGAGCTGGCGACTTCCGAGTTTGTTCCAAGTGGTGGGACCAATCCTCGTCCTCGCTCTCACCGCTTGGATGCCAGAAAGCCCGCGTTTCATGGTCAAACAAGGCAAGGTGGATCAGGCGCTGGAGGTTCTGGCAAAATATCACGCGTCAGTATCGTGTCAGATCACGGACACCGACTCTCATTGCTAAATCGACTCGTCAGTAATGGCGACCTGAATGATCCCCTTGTGCGGTACGAACACCAAGAGATTGTGGCCGCCATTCAAGCTGAGGAAAACAACAAGATCGTCTCCTACGCCGACTTCTTTCGCACGTCAGCCAACCGCCACCGCTTGGCGGTGCTCGTAGGCATCTCGCTGGGCCAAAATTGGATCGGTAACGGAATCATCTCGTACTATCTCTCGCCCATCCTCAAAACTGTCGGGATCACCGATGCCACCCAGGTTGTCGGGATCAACGGCGGCCTTCAGATATGGAATCTCATCATGGCCCTCGGGGGAGCCTTTTCCGTGGAGCGAGTCGGGAGACGCCCGCTTTGGCTCATCTCGACTGCGGGAATGATGGTTAGCAACGCTATCATCATGGGCCTCAGCGCGGGTTTCACCGAGACCAACAATCACTCTGTTGGTGTGGCGGTCATCCCGTTCCTGTATATCTTCTACGGGTGAGTCTGACCCGTTCTGTTACGTACCTCCAGAACGGCCACTCACATAACGTCAGGTTTTACGACATTGCGTGGACCCCGCTCGCGTACTCGTACTCGTCCGAAATCCTCCCCTACGAGATGAGGACCAAGGGGATGGCGATCTTCGTCGCTGTTCAGAGTATGTCACCCCGGGCATGTGTAACCGAGTTATCCTTCTGACGCAGGCGTAAGACATTGGTCAGGCTTTCAATCAATTCGTCAATCCGATTGCCCTGGCTGCCATCGCTTGGAAGTAGTGAGTATCTTATATACCCATGCCTCGTCAGCTCACGCCGTGAAAAGCTATGGCATCTACCTCGTCATCGAGGCATTTTACCTGGTCTTCATCTGGTTCGGTTTCCCCGAAACCCGCCATCGGACGATCGAGGAGGTCTCCGTTCTGTTCGACCACCAGGCGGCCATCCGGAAGTCCAAATCCGGATCTTCGGGTCAAGACGTCCCGTCGGACGGGTTGGACTTCCAGGCTAAAGCCTTGGCTGCCCTCGACAAGGACCAGAAGCACCACGTCCTCGAGACGGAACACAATGAGCACAAGGCGTGACCCGAGAAAGTGCACTCCAATTATCGAACGCTTACTGCCGGTAATGGACGTGGGAAGTAAGTGTACGGGCGTGGTATCTGCCAGGGTAACGAACACGATGTGGGCCTATCTCACTTTCAAGTGTGTTGTTAGCAGCGAGCAGAGTAGCTAGGCTTGCAGAGTGCAAGGGATGATCCGAAAGCCACAACCCAAAGACAGGACTGTATGAGTACGTCAATCGTGATCATTATGTACGAATACTGCAATGCAGGTTTGAAGCAGACCAAGCTCGATGCAACATGCCCTCTGAGCCGTAGGGACTTGAAAGTTCATTGCGCTTCCGCTGTGGCTCTTGTACCCCAACACCGTCCAGGATGCTTCGGAGGACTATGTGTTGTAGACGACTTTCAATCCGACGAGGTCACAGGAAGCTTTGGGGTGCGAGCGAAGTGGCCGCGCTCATGTATCATGATTCGGCAAATGGCGTAACGGAGCCTCGACAACGCAGCGTGCATAGTAGCACGGGTAAGCTCCTTTGCCTAGCAACGCTGCCCCACGGCTAGGGTGGTCTCGACAAGCGAACAAGCCACAGACTATGAAGGCAAATGACTTCAAGCATCAGGAGACGCTCTCAATTTGAAACATGGATGACGAGCTTTCCTGTCGTATTCCGAGACGTTATATCGAGCTGTGACTGGGCGACTCCTTCGACAGTGAAAGGGTAGACCTTATGGATCGATGTCTTTGAAAGTCAGCACTAGAACAACCGTGATCGCGACGCCGGACCTACCTTGATGGCACCTTGCTTCACGAGGTCGAAGATTTCTGTGGCGTACCTCGCGAAATCCTCCGGCTCAGCTATAAAGGGGCCCAAAGTCGGACGCGTGACCTTGAGCGCCTTTGGTGATAGTTTGAGAGGGGCGAAGGGAAGAACCGGCCCCGAGGCATTACCAAACGAGACGATGGTACCCTTGGGGCGAACGATCTGGAAGTCTTCTTCCCACGTTGCTTCGCCGATGCCGTCGTATACCACATGAACACCATTGCCGGTGAGCCTGTGAACGGCTTCGATGTTCTCCGCCGAAGTGTTTGACGTGAGAAGAACATGCTCGGCACCGTGAGCCCTGACAATCGCGACCTTGGTTTCGCTTGAAGTCGTGCCAATCACATGCGCCCCATAATATCGGCAGAGCTGGGGCCATCAGCCGAGCTGCTCCCCATGTATTTGATTGTCTCACCTGGCAGAGGAACAGACCGACACCACCGGCTGCGGCCCGGACGAGGACCCAATCGCCCTTTTTGACTTGGTAGCTTTCCCGCACCAGGTACATTGCGGTGAACAATGATGTGGCCATCGCGACGGCGGACTTTGGGTCGATGTCGTCGGGCAACGGAGCCACCTGCCACCATGGCGCCACCATGTACTCGGCGAACGCCGCACTTTCGCAAGTGAGCACCCGTTGGCCGATTTTCAGTGGCGGCAGCGAGGTCGCCACCATTTGGACCCTTGGGAGGGTGACAACGATGCCGACGGCATCCGTTCCCAATGTCATTGGAAGTTGGGCAGGGTACAAGCCCGAGCGTTTGTCTGAGAAAGTATCCGATTAGACGAGTCTACCGCAGCTGTGGTAAAATGACTCACAGGTGTCGAAATAGTTGGTGCCGCTGATCCTCTCGTGAGCGCCTCCGCCAACTTGACCACAAATGCAGTCGTCTCACTTACGTCCACTCGACTTTGATGAGGACCTCGTGATCCTGAGGCTGTGGCACAGGTATGTCCTCGAGTTTGAGCACTTCTGGCCCGCCGACGTGGTCGACCTGAAACACGATCAATTTTTTGAGCGGTAGTCAAAGCTTTGACCTCACACGGAGGGCTTTCATTCGGCTAGGAACTTGAGTAGACATCTGATCGGAAAGGTGAGGTAAGGACAAGGCCTAGGCGAGGTAAGGACAAGGCCTGAGCTTGACATGGGCTTCTAATATGCGACCATGTGCATCGAGATTGGAGCGGGAACGGGAGAGCAGATACGGTAGGAAGATGCACGTTCGACAAACAATCTCCATCAATGCAAGCTGACGAATCCCCCCTGATGCTGCCGCTGAGCCTACGCATACACCCGCGGCTCCACGCCGCGGAAACCAGCGACACGCAATCCACATCCCGAGGTGACGTTTGAGCCCAGCAAGACTCCAAGGCATAGTAAATTACATCCATTTACGTATTGCTCATCTTTCGGCCAACCTACTTTTGGGCACAGTATTACAGTTGTGGGACTAGGATGTAACAAGCTGAAGAGGCGATCAGGCTCAACGCTATGGGCAATTCGGTGCTCTTGGACATCGGGAGCCTGCGTCTGCCGACTAGGAACGGGGGGGTGACATGTTACTCTTCGGCTTCCGCTTGTTGATCTAACCAGGTCAACTTTTTGCCTCACGATGACCAACAGACACTCACTTGCAAAGAAACTGCTTGCTTTAGAGCTGAGGACTGTCTCGTCCTCGTAGTCCAATTCGTCCTCGGTCCGTCCACCTTCTTTGACCAGAAGCTTTTGCTGTTCCCACAGTGTGCGGAGCTCGATGGCTCTTTGCTGACGGTCAAGTTCGGGATCGTAGGCACGGTGACGCTTGAGGATATATCGCTCCCATACCGAGATGTGGCGCGGGTGGACAGCAATCCCATGGTAGTCCCCGGCTCTGCCCTCGCGTACGCAGTCCCAGTACCGCTCTTGCTCGCGCAGATCGAGGCCTGTGGTATCCGGGATGAACACCCAAGTGACCAACCAGCCAGCAAAGCCGAACCAGCACACGATCCAAAATCGTGTGCGGTTGGGGACATAGTTGTAAATGATGGCCGGCATCAACGCTCCCAGCTTGCCGGATGCAGCGGACAGACCATGAGCCGTGGCCCGTACGCTGATTGGGAAGACCTCAGCCGCGAGCAGGAAAGTGGTACAGCTGGGTACGGGATAAGCTCGACGTCTCATCAAGCCATCGCTCACTCACTTCGGGCCAAACTGCTGGAAGAACGACGACAAGAAGAAGATGGTCTGGAAGCCCTTGATATGTGCGTGTGATTCCAGCTGCTCAAACCAGACTATGACGGGTCAGAGCAGGTCGAGCTGAGATTGCCGTACGGACTGCCACCTGGATACTCACTCGCACATATAAGGAATAGGATACCGTCAGCCAGGAAGCCGACGATCTGCATCCTCTTTCTGCCGTAGAATTTGTAGTCGATCAACAGAGCGGCGAGGTAGTACCCCACCATCTCGACTCCCACGTTGAGTAGGTTCCAAAGCCAGACCGTTGTGACATTGCTCGCAGCCGCCGGGTCAATGATCTTTATAAAAGTCGAGGCAAAGAGCTTGTTTCCGTAGAAGAGGAAGTCGTTGAAGCACCAGCCTAGGCACGTGCCGACGAGCCGCCCCCAGAAATGCGACACGACGAGTTTCAGGGAACGGACATCATATCCGGAAACGTTGACGTGGTGATGTCGCTTGGCACGTTTGAGAAGGGAGGACTGGTAGACTTTCTTGTAGTATCGGTAGTACGCTGAAGGTGTCAGGACACCTTGCAGATGTTGCTTAAGGAGACTCTCTCACCGAGCCAAAGCGTCATCAGCGCCATGATACCAAAGCTGACTCTGAAGGTCCACTGTGCAGACGTCGCCCCGTACGGCGGATTTCCTGAGCCGTGGAAGATGAGTAAGAGAATGATGAGGAGGGCTTGGTTGAACAGCTGGCCCCAGCCTGAGAAGCCGTCAGTGTCGAGTGTGCTGGCATCGAAGCAGTGCTGCTACTCACCTTGCATTAGGAATGCCAGGACGACGTTACGGCCGCGGTGAAGCTTGTCGTCCTTCTGAGCGTTCTCGTGGAGTATTCTCTTGCTCTCGAGTGCGGTGGTAGATGTCATGGGGTACTCGCCGCCCACCCCGATCCCGTACACGAACTGTGACCAGGCATAGCAGATCACCCAGCCGTTCAAGGTGGTTCCCCAGCTCGCTGTGAGCATGACGAGACCCACTGAAGGAAGTCAGCGAGGAAGAGGCAGGCAGGGTACCTCGATGCCGCGATGCTTCCAACTGTGCGTAGATCTTACTCACGTGTCATGACAAGAGCATCTTGCACCAATCCGAATTTGCGACCAATCCAGTCGCCTTCGATGCCCACAATGATCTGGCCGAAAATGATGCCAATGATTTGCAGGTAGGTGACGGCCGCAACCCAGTTAGAGTTGCATTCTGTGAACTTGGACCAGCAGGCGGGCCAGACGGCGGAGAAGAGGGCGGTCAGGTTGCCAATCGAGAACAAGCTGGCGGCATCAGCTTTGAGCTCAGATCGTGCAATTCTCGGGCTGGTGGACTGCGCCCCATTTGGGTCTCGCCAAAACGATGCGGGGGCGGATGGGGGAAACCCACGTATATCCTTCGGTGAAGAGACCGAAACCGCCGATAACATAACGACGGCAGTATGCGGTGAGAGGCGACAGTGGATCGGCCTTGAACATCTCCCAGACCACGGCAAGTTCTCGCTTGGTCTCTGTGTTCGATTGCGCGGTCACCCATTTCCGTCGAGCCGAAGAGGGCAAGTCCGCCTAAGAGACGGTCATCCATCGGAACGGTGGTACATGAGCCCTAGATGGACTTGCCCAATAGACACCGTCGTGATTGTACCCCTCTTCCGGTGCCAGATCATCGAATAGAGGGTGTTCCCGGTGGAACTTGAGTGTCGTGGCCGGGGGGAGCTCCCTTAGCTCTGGCAGACCCTGTTGGGCATTCTGATGAGGTGCCAGTGCGTCCGCAGGAGAAGAGGGCGCGGATAGAGGGCCAGAAGACATCTGGGACGATTCTCTCCACGATACGTTCTGGTAATAGACGTTGAACAAGTGCTCACGATGGTTGTCGAGAGTATTGGGCATTGCGCTTATATGATTGTACTTTGCTGGCTACCTACGCCCGATCCGCGACATCCCGCCTCCAGGCCCTTGCCGGTCTACCACCGACGTCGACCTCGACCAGAGACTCGGCGAACCAGAATACATTCTTTCACGAACGTGCATCGGAAAGGACGAAGTCGCAACACAGTTGTTGCGAAGCCAGGTGACACACAGCAAGATTGCCGCGGTCGGTCTGCATCCGGCCAGTGTGGTGTCTTGTGACAAAACTGAGAAGCCGCGCAGCCAGCCGGTGCCTCCCGTGGAGGCTCGCAGTCGGTGAGCTGCACACTACTCGGCGCCGACGTAGCTTCAACCCCCTGTTCTATCTTTGCCCAACGCCACGCGGCGCAATGATAATTGGTTATCGACAGCAAGTCACAATCTGTTCCAGCAAGTCGGGACTTGCGTACTACGTACCAGTACTGGCACACGCACGACCGAATGCCACTGCGGTAAGCGGGTCGGGATTGACCGATAGTCACTGACGTCATACAACTTGAGTGCAAGCTTGCGGTACCAGTGGTTTGTCAAATGCATCCTGTTTTCGTCTCCTTCGTGCTCACATTCCCTCCCATGACACGACTCCCTCCCCCCGTAGACGTGGTCATTGTTGGCGGGGGCATCGTGGGGATCACCACGGCGTACTACCTTCTGTCGAATCCAAACTTTCCTCATCCGACGCAAGTGACCCTGATAGAGCCCGTCGATGTCGCTCATGCGGCCTCGGGCAGAGCGATGGGCATGATCGGCCGGGACTGGCAAGAATCATCTACAAGGCAGCTCGCCCAGCTGAGCTGGCAGTGTTACGAGGAGCTAGCGGCAAAGTTTGGGGGTTGCGAAGCCTGGGACTGGATGGAGAGCGAAGCCTTAGGGGTAGAGGTGGTCTGGGGAGCGCAGCTGAGCCGGTACCGCTCTTTGCCAAAGGGGGATTCTGAGGGAGCAGCTGTCGATCGGACATTCAACGGGAGTGTCTACAGCATGGGATCGATTGGGGTTGGCCATGTGTGAGTCAAGTCGCCACCCCTTCTGAGTTCGCGAACCGTTGGCTTGCAGACTCACCCACAAGAGCAACCCTGCCAAGTTTTGCCAGTTCGTGCACGCCGAGTGCACAAAGCTGGGACTGAGGACGGTCTTTGGACGACCGACAGCTCTCGATCATCAGACGTCGCTCACTGTGTCTTTAAACGACGGGACCGCTGAGGAGATGCCGTTCACTCGACTGCTTTTGTCAGCGGGGCCGTGGACGACAGTCGTTGCCAAGCAATTGGGTCTACCCTGTCCTCTCATAGGCAATCTACCGGGCCACTCCATTCACATCGCACCCTCACCTGGATGGAGTGATGATCTCGTGGGGAAAAGCATCTTCGCCAGCATCACGGATGAAACTGAGAATAGCGTGGATGCAATAGCCAGGGGTGACGGAGAGCGACGCGGTGGGCAGAGTGAACATGGGTGCACGTCGAGCGTGGAACTGGTCTACAGGTCGGTGTTTCCTGCTCACAAGACGATAATCTCACCCATACGACAGGCAAGAGGGCTACGTTTACGTGGCTGGTGAGAATGGAACTCCCACCACTGCGAGGAATGGAATACCGGGTAGGTCGCCATGCTGGAGTCTTCAAGCTATCGTTCTGAGCGCTACCCAGATCCCCAAGCAGTGAACGGCGCTTTGGATGTAGACCTCGTCGGCCGCCTGTGTCGGTCCGCCGCCAAGCTCAGCCCCTGGCTAGACATTCGGAAGGGAGCAAAGCTAGTTCACAGTCAGGTGCGCCGGTCGAACCCTCACGTACCGCCAACCACTCATAACGCAGGTGTGCTACCGACCCACTAGACCCGGCGGGACGCCCGTTCTCAGCAAGCTCAGCGGTTCCAGCAGCATATACATTGCTGCAGGCCACGGACCTTGGGTACGTTGGGGCTTATACCCCTTGGGAGCTTGACGTTTACGCAACCGAGTAGGGCATCACGCTGGGTCCGGGATCAGGCAAGGTCATGGCAGAGTTGATCATGGGGTGGCAGCCAAGCATCGACATGAGTCCATTCCAGTGTACGGCAGTATGAGAGGGAGGATATTCGGATGTAGTAGTTCACTGAGGCCGTCATCATCCATGGCTGCTTGTGCAAATGCAGTCGCGTCAAGAGTTCCTGGCCCGACATCGGTTCTGTCTCCAACCTCGTCACAGCATATCTACGCACGATGAGCCGAGTACCACAGACTCAAGCTGCTCACTCACATCGGAAATCTGGGTTTTGCCTATCGGTCAGGTCCTCGAAGGCGTGCAAGTGGGAGGTTTCGACCACCTCGCCACTGTCCCTACGAGCATCTCGGGTTTTGTTCCGGGTCACAAGCAGGAGCCGGGTGCTGAGAAGCATAACGATCATAGCCGCATACAGACCGAGGTGGATGTACAGGGTGGGCATGTAACGTGGTGCCCACTGTGCCTGAAACAGCTGACTACGGACGTTCAGCGAGGTCTAGTACAGCCAGAAGCAAACAACGAACCTTGATATGGCGTTGCCGACGCCGTTGGCGGTGAAAACGGCGGCATAGGCAAACACCCGCTTTGTGTGCCCGGCTACGTTCCCTTTGACTATCAGCACTGGTGATGATATGTCACCCAACGGCTTACTAGAGCAGAGCTGGTAGTATAGAGGAGTTTGCGCTTGGTAGCTCTGCATGATGTAGAAGGCGACGAGCAAGCCACCGCGGGTGCTTTGGGAAGGCGTCACGGTGAGAAGAACAATGGTGCCGACAATATTGGGTATGCACATAGCAAGAAGGGTGTAGATGGACTACCAGCATAAGTCACAAGACCACGCCCCACGGACCGGTCTCACCTGCATGTAGCGGTGAGCGAGCCAGGCGGAGCTCATGTAGAGCAGCACTTGGAAGTTGCCCAGAGGCATTTGTAGCAACTGCGCGTCGGACACGCTGAAGCCGAAGGCTTGGTTGATCAGCAAGCCCTGGAAGGTTCCCAGCCCGCCGACGACCAGGGTACTGAATGATCAGCACCGAATCCGCAGGACGACAAGCGCGCCTACTTGAGAAGCGCGATTGTCACAAAGCACCAGACGTAGATGTCGGTAACACCTTCGCGGAACTGCGCCCAGTTCCACTTAGGGTTCTTGATCCCTTGATCGTTGGAGCGGACCCGCTCCACCATCAGAACCTTGTCCCGTTCAGAGAAGCTGGCGGCGTTAGCACTCGGCACGGCGACGGGGGCGCGGGGTTCAACGAGGCGCTCACCACTTGGCTCTGGGTGGAGAATCGGGCAGAAAAAGACCGACGACCACGCCAAGGACAATGCTGAGCGCCGCGATGATCACGAACAGCATTTGCCATGCCTTGAGGCGGACTTGACCAGGCTGGACTTGGTAAAAACCCCAACCCAGAAGGCCGCTGATGATGCTGCCGAATCCGTACGAGCTGATGTAGGTGTTGACGACAAAAATTCTGTGAGAAAAAGGACATTGGCGTCTTGACCAACACCAGTGACCGAGTGGCATAGACCTACTGCTCGGCCCGCCTATACCACATCACGGATGTTGCAAGAAGCACGGGCCCAACAACGGATTCACCGAGCCCCAGCCTGTTTCGTCAAAGGGGTGATCGTAGGTTGACCGCTCAGACCCGCAACGACTCACAGTAGTCGCAAGGCCAAGATCGGCTTGTAATTGTCCATGAGCCCCATGATGAGCAGGATGATACCCCAGAGGATGAGCGCCCCGGACATGAGCTTTCCAAGCGGGAGTATCTGGATCGCCCGATTCGAGGGAAACTGGCCGACAATGACACCAATGTTGAAAGCCGTGGTCTGTGTTCGTCAGCCTGTACACGCGCCAGACGCTGCAATACTCACAGCCCACGCGTAATCTTGTCCCACCATGCCCTGGGGCAACGTCAGTCTCTCGTCCTCCCGGAAACGGGTGAAGCTCACTGTATCCTTCTGCAGACCCTGATTGCAGTCAGTGACCACCACATTCAGAAACCCACCATGATCGAGGCAGTTGAGATTGCTCCCTTGTCCAGGGCTTGTGCTAGGTAGCATGCACACATGCACGGAAGGACTCTGCGACGTCAAATGAAAGTTGACGGGCACTGACGAACCTGAAATTGATCATCCTCCTGAGTCGTTTGTTATCAACGTCATCGATCTCCACCGTCGCTAGGATATTCATCAGCGTCGACCTCGCATGCACCACTCCAGTTACTAACGGTCGGTATAGCCCGCGGCATCTTTGTCCACAACGACCTCATGTAGCTTCTCCGCCGCATGTTCGGTCTGTTCGATGACGGCCTTCTCTTCATCCTTGGAAGCAGCCTCAATTTGGTTCAGCGAGGGGGCTCGTGCGAGTTCAATGGACATGTTGAGCTATCTGGGGGATGCTTGGCGGTCGGCGGGGTGCCTCGAAGCGGATCGATCGCCTGAATACCTGGTTAAGTATTCAAACTTGAGGCCTCTCGAGCTGCTACGGGCCGGACGGTCCGCCTCCCGATGGTTTGGGTGCGCTGGTCTCGTGACAATCGTTCCAGTCCAATGTCCAGTGCCCAATACCTCACATTCATCCTCCGGGTCCCAGTGTCGATCCTCCACTCCCAAAATAGTCGCCACGCCACGGGCCGCTGATCACTGTTTGGATTTACGGACCGGTGACCATCGGTCCGGCCACTTTGGGTGGGTAAAGCAACTCGTGGGCACTCTGTAGTTGAGGCGCATTCGGTGGCTGGCGGGGTCATCGCTTGACCGACAAAACGCCCTCGCGGGTCGGCGAATGAGCGGCGGCCGGGGTTCGTCGGGCCGACGACGTGAACTGCCAGACGCAGGTGTGACTCGATATGAGAGAGTTTCGTATCCCCGACACATCCGCACCCCAACTATCATCATCATGAAGGACAAGTTCGGCTCTCAGCAAGCCTTGCTTCCCCAACCCGTCCCTCGGACCTTCTCAGACCACGAGATCAATGGGGCCCACGGTATCCAGCTGGGAGTTCGGGTGTGGCCGGCGCATGCCTCGGTCCACCCGTTAGAGGCTCGCCGGGCACCATGGATCCTCTGGAGTCACGGAGGCGCCTATTCGGCAGGCTCACACTATGCTCCGCCTTCATGGGTAGTGCCCGGCTTCACATCCAAGAACATACACGTCGTGTCCGCGGCATACCGGCTGGCGCCTCACGCATCCCTGGCGGAACAGCTTGATGACCTCTTGCAGGCACATGACTGGTGCCGACACAACCTGCCTCGCATACTGGGCTTGGACATGGTGGACATTGACCGCCTTGGCGTCGGTGGCGATTCGGCCGGCGGAACGCATGCGATGCTACTCGGTCTCAAGCTCAATCCGCGGCCAAAAGTGGTTGTGGACGTCTATGGGAATGTGGACCTGCTCGCTCCCCATCACTGGCGACACAATCGAGACGTCGAGTGGACAAATACAGAGGTTTCACTTGACACAGTAAAAGAGAACTTGCAACACCCAGACCCGAGAGACGCCGCCCTGCACGCGCCTTTCCCCTGGGAGCTCGCCAACGTCTCTGAAAGCACGACGCAACATCGATGGGCCGCGCCGGACTTCACTTACTCTGAAAGGGTCCGCCGCCAGACCGCGATCAAAGACTACTTGGCCCTCTCCAAACTCGGCATTCCATACCTGGTCCGGGTCGATCATGATGCGCCTCTACAGCAGCAACAGGCGGTAGCTAGAAAATGGAGCCCACTTCAACTCCTGGATCAGCAAACAACATTTCCGCCCTCAGCAATCCTGCATGGCACCGCGGACCAGGCCGTACCTCTCGAAATGAGTAGGCAACTCGCCCGCAAGCTCAGGCAGCTCGGGGCAGAGGTTTTGGAATCGTACGAGGACGGCGGTCCGCACGCCTTTGATCAAATATATCTGGTAAGGGCCGGCTGGAGCTTGCACGTGGTGCTGATGCAGTAGGGACCCCATGTTCTCGGATGGGAGGTATACATCCTACCTGTGTTAAACTTTGCGGCTTCACACCTGCGCCAGTGACGAACCAAGTGGTCGGACATGTGGTGTGGACATACCGAGGACGTGTTGGGGGTCTCATCCTGCGGCTAGACTAGACAGCCATAAAATACGGTGCGAGCCGAGGCAGTGAGAGAGACGGATATGAGTTATGCAATTGTCCGAGAACAGCCCGCAGCAACGCTTGACGTATCCTTGGAGGGGCACTCTGATTCGCAATTCCAAGACGCAGAGCCATAGGCGGATCTGCGGATGATTGATCGGGCATGTTGTCGAGTAGAGGCCGAACCTCGAAGTGGATGTCTTGCCCGGATAGCACCGCATCGGAGGATAGACAGGCAGACAGGCTATACAGCTGAACCGCACTCGACTCTAGATCGCGTGAATGAGGGGCAGTCACCATCTTTTGGTCTGACCAGGTTCGGGAGCTGGCATGAGGTAGTTTCACGGAACTCCGCCTGCCACGCTGCCTCGCTTAGCGTCTCTCGTTCACCAAAACGGGGTTTCATTTCGCCGTCGCAAGAAAGCCACAACGCTCACCGGACCCTGTTTTCCCAGGGATTCCCAGGTGGGGCTGTGAACATGCGATCGGGGCAAAAGGTCAACACTCCCGCCGGCCCCGCGGCTCCAACAGGCGGCCCAGTAGCTCTAATTACGGCATAGAAGGGCGAAATGGGGGCACATCTCCACATCACTCGCCCACGACCACATGGTACTTTCCACCGATGGCACATCCGCTCTGCCGCACTGCCGCTAGTCACATTCAAGATTCCCGTTCGACGATCCAAAATTCCCGTTCGACGACGATGAATTGGCCCTGGTGGTCAGGAATTGCCGCAGATGCCTGAAGAAATTCCCGTTCGCTCGTCATCGCGTTGGCAGGGCGCCGCTCGTGCCGACTATCTCCTGCGGCATCGTGACCGCACGAGAGCAGAGCGCAATGCAAAGAGTCGCCTAAATTTGGAGGTCGGCCGTCGATATGTGCAATGTACCGCAGAAACGGGTGCCTAAAAGTCATCAATAGCCGAGCCGGCCCGCCAGCCCGTTTCAAAGATTGTTGCCAGCTACGCGTGGATGCAGAAGTATATAGAGGCAGGATGGAGAACGTCCGAGACCCCCTGTGGATCCCCATCGACCCCCTCACCGCTCCCCCACAACGTCTGCACTCCCCATCATGGAGAAGGGAACCTCGACCCAGCCTCACCTCGGTGACGAGGAGATCAAGCCCGCCTACACCACCCAACAGCTCGAGACCTCTGACCCACTCGATGTCAACATCAAGAGCGATGCGTTCCAGGCCGAGAATGCCGAGCATGCCATGGGCTTGATGGAGGCTGTCAAGCTGTACCCCATGGCTTGCTTCTGGGCCTTCGTCATGTCGTTCACCATCGTCATGGAGTCGTTCGACATGTTCCTCGTCGGTAACTTTGTCGCGCTCCCGGCGTTCAAGAACAAGTACGGCACGTTCGTCTCCGAGTCCGAGGGATACGTCGTTCCCACCCGCTGGCAGACTGCCCTCACTCAAGCCGGTCAGATTGGGGCGCTGCTCGGCATTTTCATCTGTGGACCAATCGCCAACCGCTACGGATATCGAGTCTCGACCATTGTCGGGCTCATCTGCATGAACGCGACCATCTTCATTTCGTTCTTTGGCAACTCCCTGCCCGTCTTCCTGGTCGGCCAGCTCCTCGAGGGTATCCCATGGGGCTTCTTCATCGCTAACTCGCCTGCATACGCGAGCGAAATCAGCCCACTTGCGCTGAGAAGTGTCTGCACCGCGTACCTGCAGATGTGCTGGGCGATCGGCAGTATTATCGTGGGAGCCGCAACCTACGCTCTCAACAACCGGGCCGACGAATGGGCGTTCCGCATCCCATTCGCCCTCCAGTGGCTTTTCCCAACCCCACTGCTCATCCTCCTGTTCTTTGCGCCCGAGTCCCCGTGGTGGCTGGTCCGGAAGGGACGCCACGACCAAGCTCTCAGGTCAATCGAGCGCCTTGGACGCTCGTCCAAGCAGAACGCTAGCGAGGTCCTCGCCATGATGATCCGAACGAATGAGATCGAGAAGGCAACGACGACCAACCCGACCTACATCGACCTCTTCAGGGGGACCGACTTGAGGCGGACGCTCATCACCTGCTTCGTCTACGCGGGCCAGAACTTTGCCGGGAACCTGATCGCCAACCAGGCTGTCTACTTCTTTGAGCGTGAGTGATATCAATGCTGTACACTCTGTCCTCTAGGTTGCGAGTGTACAGCATACCGGTCGCAGTGCTGATACCCCGCAGAGGCCGGGATGACCACCGACTTCTCCTTCGCCTTGGGACTCATCACCTCGTGCCTGCAGTGTGTTGCTGTCGGCTGCTCATGGCTCCTCAGCAGCTGGTTTGGCCGCCGCACCATATACCTATGGGGCACTGCCGCGAACATAACGTTCCTCTTCGCGCTCGGCATCGTCGCCGCCACCTCGACCTCGTCTTCTGCGCAGTTCGCCCAGGCCATCCTCGGTGTCATCATCTCCTTCACCTTTGCCCTTACGCTCGGACCTATTTCGTACACCATCATTTCCGAGACCTCGTCGGTTCATCTCCGCGCGCTGAGCACCGGTATCGGCCGAGCGGCTTACTACATTGCGGAGATCCCGTGCATCTATTGTGAGTCGCAAAGAGAGATGCCCCCGACTCCACAGGGTACTGACGGCTTTCACAGTGGCCTCGCAAATGCTCAACCCTACCGGCTGGAACCTCGCGGGCAAGTGCGGCTTCATCTGGGGCGGCACGGCAACCATCTGCTGGATCCTCGCGTACTTCTTCCTGCCCGAGCTGCGCCGCCGATCCTATCGCGAGGCCGACATCCTCTTCCATCGAAAGGTGCCGGCCAGGAAGTTTGCGTCCACCGTGATTGATGTGCAGGACAACGAGTAAGGACAAAACGTCGGTCACGATCCACCTGTACTTGTACATACTGTACGAGTCTCGCACGAGGAGGCGTAGAGGTTGAAGGCGTCGACAGGGTAGCTTGCCAGTCGATCATACATGTTCTTGTACGGTCCATTGCATGAAAAGAATGGCAGTGCCTGCATCATATGTATCCATGTTGAGGCAAGATAGCTCGCAGTGCCCCCAACGTTTGCGAAGTAGAGTACTGTCACTGATATTGTTGTATACGCGCGTCTGCACATTCATGCTTCCGCGACCTTCTCCGACACCGTGCCGTCCGCTTGGACGACGACCTTGTCGACCTTGAGGGAGGCTTTGACGGGGTTTGGCTGGTTGTAAACCCATTCGAGCTCCTCTATGGTGCGTCCTTGAGCCTCGACACTGAATGTGTCAGTGGGAGACTTGCCAATCTACATTGTAGCGACCACCCACCCGAAGAGATACCAGCAGAGGGCCTCGATGCAGTCCCAGGCAACGAAGATGTAGATGTATTTGTAGCTGTTTGTGGTGAGTATGCAGGACGGCGAGGGAGGCGTGGGACTGAATTCACCCAATGTTTCCCAGTGCAATCGGTCCGCAGAACTGGTTGATGAAGCCCATGCCATTGGCAATGACGCCGGACAGTGCCAATCCTTTGGCGCGAGTGGTCGTCTCCAGGGCTTCAGAGGGTGCCACCGCCTGCAGCGGGGTGTAGGTGAACATGACAAAGACGTTGAACAGGAAGTACGAGGCCAGTGCGCCCTGTGCATAGGATTTGATGACGTTGTCTCCTTGCTCGGCGAGAGCAGCGGACAGGCCAGCGTTAGTGGCGAGGGCGCAGGCGCAAGCTGCAGTCGGCCCCCTTAAGCAAATACGCTTCTGAACACTCTGGAGGTGACCAACGCTCACCCAGTGTTCCGAATATCAAAACCTTCCGGCGGGGCATGCGGTCCGTCAGGGATGCCCCAGTGACGGCGCCCACGGCGGATACCACCGCTGTGAGGAGGTTGTAACCGAGCTGCTGAGCGGAGGATGAGATGCCAAGGTTCGCAAAGATGACCTAGCAGCTGTGAGCCATGGCTGGGCAGAACGGAACCTCCTGCCCTTGAGCGTCATGGAGGCCCACGTACCGTATTGAAGTAACCGAGGCCGTTTCCAGAGAACTGGCCAAAGATCGACATCATCACCACCTGAGCCATCCTCCACCGACCGTTGCGGGTCATCAACAGCGGACGGTCTGGTCGAATCAGCGACTAGCCACATGAGAAGCGATTCGTTCGCTCACAGTCCCACCACCGCTTGTCTGCCCCATCCTGGCGAATCCCAGCTCGCATCTCCTCCACTTCCAAAGCTACCAGCTTGGATCGCGGGTCCCCGTTCCCGTGATACTTGACCAACAGCTCAATAGCTTCTTCCTCCCGACCGTTTGCCATGAGGAATCGAGGAGACTCGGGGATGAAGAACACGCCCACCATGGCGATCACACAGGCGAACGCTTGGAGGATCACAGGGATCTGCCACGCAAGATTGCTGTCGATGTAGTTGCAGCCAAAGGTGACGGCAGCGGCGGGGATGGATCCAGCGAACCACCCGGTATTGTAGAGACCTAGCGGGATTGAGCCTCGCCGTCCACTCATCGCGTCTGACCCGCCTCACCAGTGCATCTGCCTCGCCATTGAGGAGGGGCAATCTCGGTGGTGTAAGCCGGTGCGCCCAGCACCATGAAAGCCGTCCCGCTACCAAGAATAAAGCGGCCGACCACAAGCTGGGGGATCTTCTTGGCGGTCGTGGCGATGATCATGCCCGTCAGGAGCAGAACGCCTCCAGCGAAGATCGTCTTTCGGCGGCCATACTTGTCGGAGACTACGGCCGCGCATAGCGAGCCAACGATGGCACCCCTAGGTACTGGTCAGGTCGATCGTCAAGCCATCCAATCAGAAGCCGAACCCACGTCGTGTACAAAGAAAAGATGACAGAGACTGTAACGCCGGTTGTGCCGCTGTTGAACTGCCTCTGGAAGGGTTCCATGGCAATGATCGCAGTCATCAACGAGCCTCGAGTGGTCTCAGCGACAGGTATCATCATCCTGTAGAAACACGTTGAGCAGCTTACCATCGTAGCCATTCGCCACGGCGCAGCAGAACGCAATGAACATCGAGACTACCTACTCAGCCGTTTCCTGAATAACGGCAAGGTTCCACCCACAGTACAGATGCACAGATGACGGGCTCCAACGGGGGATGTTGGATTCTTGAATCGCGGCATAGAGCTCGGCCTAAGAGAGGGGCGAACGTGAGCACAGATGCAGCGTGGAGAGCGCTCAAGGAAGCGCAGAGAGAACTGACGTTCCGGACGGCCTTGACCTGGGCGCCGCTGAGATGAGCAGAGTCGCCTTTCCCCACTTGAATCTCGTTCATAGGGTCGCGGTCCTCGACATGGCTGGACGGCAGCTCCTTGTCTTCTGCCGAACTGTAGTGCAGCGACATGATGTGTATCTCGTCTAATGCTGAGTTGACTGGAATATCAAGTCTTGAGAACGGCGGGCCGTTGAAGTGAGTGCTTCGACCACGCCAACCTCGCTCGGCCCTACTTTGTATAGCTTCTATCAGCTCGGACTACGTTGGATTGAGAGCCGAAACGGACTAAGACTTGCTCCGTGATGGAGACCGCTCTGCTTCGCTCCCCTATCCACCCGCCTCCTGCTCTGTCGAGAATGCTTCTCAGCCGTGCAGCAACGGTGAATACTGTCAGCTGATGTCGGGGACCCGATCAATCGTACACCGATACGAGCCGTGCGAAAACGCTACTGGGCCGATCGGTAAACCGTGTCGGCTTTCTCTTACTACCTCCATCTCGGCCCGTGTAAAAAGTCTTCGGGCCGCATCTCAACCGTCCCAGGATGCTCCGGCTCTTCTGACAGTACTCATACAGCAGTCGATACTCCACCCCAGTCATCAATGGGGCATCATCATCGTCCACTCTCTCACCTTGGTGACGGACGGCGCCCCAGGTTGTCGACATTCAGTTCAGCGCCAAAGTTGCATGGTCTCAGACAACGCTCAGCTTGCGCTCTTTGAGAGTCGAGAGTGTGTGTCACGTGAGGTGCACACCGGCTGAGGTCGATGTCGTACCCGACAAGCACCACCACTGGCCCTGAGCAGCGCGGAGCTACCACATCTCGTATCGGAATGAGCAGGTTGCAGAGCTACCTTACTTCCCCTTGAACCCCTATATTGGTATTCGAGATGACGAGCCCTTCAACATCCCCTCCCTCGGGCAAGCGACAGGGTGTAGCCAATCCCACCTATCAGGCCATTCCCCGCCCGTCCACCCGCTACACATCGTTCCGCGAGTTCTATCCCTTCTACCTTGGGGAGCACTCCCACCCGGTCTGTCGCCGACTCCACCTAGTCGGGACCGGCATCGCGACGCTCGTCCTGGCGCGGGTGGGGCTCTCCCTCGTACCGCGAGGGATCCTTTTGCTCGCAGAGTCCATTCGCGGACCGGAGACCACGCGGTGGTTGAGGGATCTGGCAAGCACTCTCCAGCCGCTCCGCCTTGCCGGTCCGGTATGGAGGTACCTGGTAGGCGCGATTGTGCCGGCCTATGCCGCTGCCTGGGTTGGACATTTCTTCTTCGAAAAGAATAGGCCGGCAACGTTCACGTACCCTGTCTACAGCCTGATGGGCGATGTGACTATGCTCTGGGAGGTGGTGTCGATGCAGAGGGCGCCGTGAAGATAGCTTCGTGGGAGAGTAATCACGGTGAGTGGAGATCATCGCGAAGGGTTTCATGTGCGATGCCGCTAACAGAGCCAGATTCCATCAAGGAGGAGAACTGTGAGGACTCAGGGCGGGGCCTGGATCAGTTGGGGCGGTTGAAGGCCTCGGGATATGATGAGATTGAAGGATACGAGATTCAGGAGGGATCGGACGATGTGTACATGCCATGCTTCTGCTATGCGTTGCCAGAGTGATGTGTCTTGCTACGGAGATCGGTGACATGTCTCCATCACCGACCACTCAGTCACGTATCAACCACGCCAAGGGATCCGGTTCCAGAGGTCCCGCGTACCCAGCGACCTCCAAGAATCTCGAGAAATCATCCGCCGAGCTGTTCGTCCCGATCCCGACCTGGAGACCGCCCACCGCAGTGTGCGCTAGAGTACCCGGATCCAAACTGTTATCCAGGTCGAACCACCGACGCTGGTCGGAGGACTCAAGGTGATCGAACGGCGGATGTGAGAAGACGGTGTTGCTGTCTCCCATCCCCATGGCACTGGGCATCATATCGTGCTCTCCCAGGACTTGTGCGGTATCCAAGCCCATCAGCGTCGACCCGAAGCGGCCCATGCTCCCCGATGACACGCCTTGATCGAGGGATTCGTCCAGCGTCGCGGTGATTCCAAGCACCACGTCGCCAGCATCGAGGTGTGGAGGCTGCGGTGACGCGGCTCGGGAGACGGCTCTGCTCGTCAAACGTGTGCTGGGGTCGAGCAGGGCGTCCGCCGCCCGGAGGTCAGGTCGATCGATCTGGGAGCGGTTCCAGATGAACTGCCGAAAGTCAAACTCGGCGTCATCCTTCCCCGTATTGATCTGCGTGGCCGAGATTCTGAGTGCAATCAGTCGCTGCAGCACGAGGACCCGCTCGGAAGGGAAGACGACTCACTCTTGACATGCCTCCCAATCCGCTGAAGACAGAATGTCCGCGAAACCGCATCGGATCATCCGCCGACAAGCTTCTAGACGCTAGATGTGTCAGCTTCTCAAGGGCTTGACAGCTTCGCCCCGGCTTACCAATAGCCTGTTCCCGTAATCGGTGATTGATTGTTTGCGAAGGTACTCGAGTAGCACTTTCAGGGCGTCTACATAGCCCGGGTCCTTTGGGTTCACCGTTGGATCGTTCTGCGACAATCTCAAGGGATCAAACAGCAGCGCTTTCGAGGTTAGCACGTAGATTAGATCCCAGAGTTTGGATGTTAGCGCACCTTCCAACGAAGTGTACGCTTGAACGCCGGCTGCCGGGTCGCAGTTCACGCCCAAGCGAATAATGTCGGCGACGATCCGGGAGACCGGGATGGCGTGCCGTATCCTGTCGCGCAAGAATGCCTTGGCCGCATCTTCGAGCGCTGGATCCCGCGCACAGACATTGAGCCGTGTCCATGCCAGCATGAGAAAACAGTTGTGACGCCACAGATGAAGGAGAATGAACGCGCCACGACGAGGCGCGTGCACGAATAGGTTCTGTTCGGTGTAGGCAAGATCGGGCGGTAGATCGGCAATCACCTGACGGAGCTCTTTCTCGAACGCCACGAGGTCGTCTAGCATCTTGGAAGAGGGCTCGTTGGAGTACCGGATGAGCGAGTTGTAGTGAAGGATGCGACGCCGCATGGCCGCCGTACGTATCAGATGGCCCGATATCCCGATGTTCGAGGGGCCCTCATTGTGAGGGGTTCCGAGCGACGCGGCTGGCGATACCGTGTCGCTAGTACCCTGCGATTTGAGCGGGGCAGTCACCACCTCCTGGCTCCGCAGGAAGTTGGTCTCGTCGCAGGGTAGCTGAATGCGGTAGGAAGACTCGGTGATCAGGTGGAAGCCGTGCCTGCCTGCGTCGGCCAGCGTGTCGAGGTAGAAGACGGACCAAGCCAGGCGGCGAAGAGCCTCGCGCTGGAGCAGGGGGTTCATCCGGCGTGTGGGTGCTGGTGGATAGGCTTCGTCGAATTTGTGAAGCGACAGGAACTGCATCATCCTGCACGTGTCAATGAGGCGTCTCGGTCGAATCAGAGGGAGACACGACCCACCTGACTGCGTTGCCCCAGAGCAACCAAGCCGATGAGAAGTGACCCTTGGAGTGCGCGTACATCCTCGCAAGCATAGTCGTCTTGGAGAGTGAGCGCGAGAGGAAAGCACTCGGCCGGACGTGCTCACCATGAGTTCGACTGCGCCGAATCCTTCGTACATGTGCTCGCGCACCGATCGAAACGCCTCGTTGTAGATATGCTCCGCCCGATCCAGCGTGGCCACCGAGCAGTTGCCAGCGAACCTGATTTGCGAGTCATACAACTGTCCGTGCTTTCCGGAGGATCTTACATACCTCAAAGTGCAAGCCAGCATCATCGCCGTGAGCTCTTTTGGCGCCGATCCCCTGTCTAGCATTCGAAAGAAGCTCGGCTCGTGAATGAAGGAGAGAAAGCCGTAGTCTTTCGACCGTCAGCAGGCATCAGTCAAGGGCATAGGCATCGCTCCCGACTAGCCTACTCACAGTGGACGGTAGCGAAGTAGGTTCGGATCAGGAGCTGAACCTCCAGTTTGTCCGCCAGCAGGCGCTCCAAGGGAGAGACCGACGGGCCAGCATGTCGCGTTGCTGATGTTGCTTCCTCAAGTGACGTGGCATCCCGGAGGGACAAACGGCGATCATCAAATGCGTGACTATCATCGACGTCCCCTCCCGATGAACGGGTCGGCACAAGGGTCGGGTCGGTGGTCTCAGTGGTCTCGGTCCTCGCTGATCTTTTGGCCCGCCTCGACACTGCCCAACTGCAAGAGATCGACAAGCGCTCACAGCGCGGACACGAAGCCCCTGCCGTGTCGCTGGAAGGACCGGCACATCGGATCTGGTGCCCATGTCACTAACACACCATGTAGCTGCCTCATGAGCCTCACCTTTCGCTCTCGGCAAGGAAGGCAGGCCAGACGACCGCGTTCTTTGACGGGAGAGGCTGGCCACGCGGGCTCTGCCGAGCCGGGCGGTTGCTGGTCGTGCTGTGCTCGGATCCAGAGACAGTCAAACCCGCCCTCCCGACACCTCTCGCAGACAGGATGAGACTCGTCGCACTTGATCTGCGCGAGGAGGGGATCAGCGCCTGACACGCGACCCTGTCACCGAACTGGGATGGGACAAGGCCACCACACTCACCCGCCTGACGCGACACGACGTACACCCGCTCCTCCGGCTTTGATCCTTCCGGGAAGGGGAGGGTGAGCGGGACATGCGGCGTACGGAGATGAGGATACGGTCCGTCCAAGCGGCTGTCGATGGGAGATGAGATAGACTCGACGCTGCTGTGAGATGTGTATGTAGCAAGCTCGCGGCCGCTCGACTGGGGAGCGCACCGCTTATAGCCGGGTCGACACCGCGACGTTCGGGCCGAACGCGGCAAGACGGTATTTCCCCTCCGGCATACAATTGTGCCGCCCATGTTCAATAAGGAATCGACCGACCAGCGCAATCATGCTGATCCTCCCCAGAATCAGATCTCCATCCGCATCGTGCCCCCAGCAATGTCGGCGCTTCCAGGGCGTGATACCGGTAGCTTCGGCCATACATATCAAGGCGGGTAGAGGGTTACTCACTGCCACAATGTTTTCTCTGATGTGGCATTTTTGGTGACGTTTTGTGATACGCGTGTAAAAGCCACCGAGGCACCGGAGGACCGGTCCGATTCGGGGGGCTTTTGGGTGGGACTGGGTACAACTCGGGGAGGAGCAGCAGGGAGAAGGGGGAAGGAGAGGGGATGTGGACTATCCATTAAAAGACCTACATCGCTGCATCCTCCCTCCTCATCCACCTCTACCTCACCTGTGCATAGTCATCGCAAACCACACCACACAAACCAAGCACAATGTCTCTCCCCAAAGTGAGTGGCCGCAGGTGAACTCTTCTGGCGCACTTCGCTCACACCCTGCAGGTCCTCATCGCCGGTAACATCCTCTGGACCAAGAAGTGTGTCTCCCATCGCTCCTCCAGCTCTGACCGTGCTTGACTCATCTGACGCGCTCTCGCAGGGAGTTCCAGGAGCTCCAGTCCAGCTCTATCGCCACGCTTGTGACCCCTGACGTCTCTTCCCGCGCTGCCTTCCTCAAGGACCTCGAGGCCAACCAGGACGCCTCGGTCATCGTCTACACCAACGGCGCCAAATTTGGCGGGTTCGACCGCGAGCTGTTCACCAAGCTCCCCAAGAGCGTCAAGTTCATCTGCTCCCACGGTGAGCTGCACCGAGTCCCGCGGACTCGGTAAATGTCCTGCTGACGACGCCAGGTGCCGGCTATGACTCCATCGACGTCGAGGCTGCCACTGAGCACGGTGAGTGAAGTCTTCTACGATCCTCTGCGGCCCCAGTCGCTGTCTTGACCGGTGGCTGGAGTGCTAACGATGCCGCAGGTGTCAGCGTCTCCCACACGCCCAGCGCCGTTGACCACGGAACGGCCACCACCGCCCTGTACCTCCTCCTCGGTGCCTTCCGCCAGTACGCGCACGGCGAGATCAACGCAAGGAAGGGTGAGCGACTCGCCATTCGCCGTGGTTCGATTGCAGTCCCAATGCTGACCGCCCAGGCCTCTGGCTCAAGGACTTCCCGCTTGCCCACGACCCCGAGGGCAAGACCCTCGGTATCGTCGGTATGGGTGGTATCGGCAAGGCCCTCGCACGAAGGGTCCTCCCGCTCGGCATGAAGATCCTGTACCACAACCGTCGCGAGATCACTCCCGCGCCCGACTTCCCTTGCGAGTACGTCGCCAACCTCGATGACCTCCTCGCCCGCTCCGACGCCGTCTCGCTCCACATGCCTCTCAACGAGAACACCCGAAACGGCTTCGGCGCGGCTCAGTTCGCCAAGATGAAGGATGGCTCGGTCCTCATCAACACTGCTCGTGGAGGTGTCGTCGACCAGGAGGCTCTGATTCAGGCTCTTGACAGCGGCAAGGTGAGTGACTCTCCACCGGCGGCCGTGGTGACGATTCTGACTGCGATGGCTGACGCTGCACAGCTGTACTCTGCCGGTCTTGATGTCTTCCCCAACGAGTGAGCCCAGCAAGAAGTTGAGAGTGGGCAACACACATCGTGCTGATCCCCAACTCAGGCCCGAGATTGACCAGCGCCTGCGGGACAACGTCAAGATCTCGATTCTCCCCCACGTCGGCACCCACACGCTCGAGTCGCGATACGGCATGGAGATGCTGGTCTTGAAGGTGAGTCGAAGGAAGCAGTGCAGCGGACGGACACATTGGGCCCCGTCTGTTTGCCTGTCACGTGACGTGGCGGAATCCGGAGACTGAGACTGACCCAATCCGCAGAACGTCAAGACTGCTTTGGAGAGCGGGACTCTGGTCACCCAGGTCCCTGAGCAGCGAGCCAAGTAGACAGTGCGTATGAGTGCATGCACCGGACTGTATTGGTCGCTCGAGAGCGAATGCGGCGGCTCGTGTTGCAACCCGGGGGTGGGGGAATCGCTTCCGTCCGAGAGCCCATCGGCGCCGAAGTGCTGGAGATGACCCCACTGGGACGTCGGGAGTGAGACATTGTCGGCATGCCTCGACGCGGTAACGAGAGCCGGCAGCGCCCGTCCATTGGGTGACTCCCTCCCAGGTGGCGCTACAACCTCGCACGGTCTCGCCATTCGGAGAAGAGGAGGATTTCCAGCCAGGTACATGCCTCGTGTATAAGGGGTGTGAGGCACATGAAACGCAGCGAGCGTCGGCAGTGACAGCCCTACTGCACATCACCGGAATCGTGTACTGGACCTTGGTGCAGCTCTCTCGTGGCGGTCCAGCCTCGCGCCTGGTGTTTGGGTTGTATCTCATTCCGGCGGCTGGACAGGTGGCCTTTGGATGTGCCGAATAACTGGGAGCGCCTCATTCCGCGACCGGGAAAATCTCTTCAGGAACAGCGTGCCTCGTGGTCACCACCTGCAGGAACTGATGGTCCCTGAAATCTGCGACGCTTCCTTGGGTCTTCCGCCTCGATCTCTCCCCGGGCTGCACGCTTTCGGCAATAATTTGACCCACTCGTGCCTGAAATGCCCGTCCGAAACCCCGAATCCCGCGGAGAATCCCTGAAATTAACCCTTCCCCTATTGCTTTGCTCCGACTGGATTAGAGCCTGCCGAGAGATCTGATTAGCCTCGTTAGCCTGAGATTAGCAATTCCTCTGAACAGCCGAAAATACATACGCTCAGAGTCACCAGCACCGTATTTTCAGCTGCGGCATGAAGAGGGCGTGGTGGCTTTTCCGCCTCCAGACGCCTACCACGCCATGGCCAACGCGCCAGTCTGCGCCAGTCTCTCGAGACCAAAAGCGCTCTCGGCAGCTCTAATGAGGTCAACGAGTCCGGCAACCTCTCCAACTACGGATGCGGTGGTGGGCGACATTGTGGATGCTTGTCCGCGAGCTTTTGAGCGGTTTTCAACGATGGTTCGCCCACTAGCAGATATACATATACAGAGGCATGTTGCGGGGTGGGAAATGCTCGACCGCACCTGCTCTCTCTGAACGATACTCTTCAAAACGACGATCACCGCATCGGACAGCTGGCCTGGCTTCGACATCTAAAGATCCGACATGTTCTCGACACGCTTCACTCTCCTCTTGGCGGCAGCTGCGCTGCTTGCCCTCGACGTCTCTATGGCCGCTCCCACCGGTGCCCAGATTCAGGCTTGCGGCAACTCGGTCGAGCTGCAGGGCTGGCAATACGAGGTCACCTATTCGACGAGCAACACCACGCTGCAGACGCTTATCTACGACTATGATCCCGCCGCATGCTACACCACCGCCGTGATTCCCGTGAAAAGCATCGTGCTCACCAACACGGACACCGGCGACAACTACAACTGTGTTCTCAAGCAATTCGACGGCTCGGGAACACTCACTACGACTTGCCCTTACACCTAGTGAGTGGAGGTTCTGGAGATAACGCCGGAGACTGGTCCCGGTGTAAGTGGCGGGCGCGGCGCTGACGCATGTACTGTAACAGCGGTGAACTTGCCAACGATGCCCTGGCCGGATCCCCCAATTGTGAGAGAGATTCGCCAGCTGCGTGTGAATCGACTTGTTCTGTAGACTGACTATGGCGCAGGGGGAAACATCATCAAAGTCGGCCAGATCCCCACCATCGTAACGGTCGAAAAAGACATTCAAATCACCGCGTCCGACCCCCAGACGAGCGGGACCGTGTCGTCGAGGCGACGCAGGAGGGCCGAGCGGAACCAGCCCGATCTGTCGGACGCGGACTGCCCCGCCGGCTACTCGAGCTGCTGGACCGGCGTGGGCAACAAGGTCGAGTGCTTGAACACCGAAAGCGATGTGACGGGTAAGCCTGATTTTCACCGCTGCCGCGCTGGTCCCCGGCGCTTTTGACCCCAGGGGACCAGATGCTGACGAGGTAACACAGCTTGCGGCGCCTGCCCGAGGTCCCAGTCCACACAAGACTGCACAAGCATTAAAGGCGCCGATCAAGTCACTTGCGAGTACTCGATGTGCAAAAGTGAGTGCTGCATCTTGCTTTGGTGTCGGCTGTACCAGTACACGACCAGTCACTGATCGAGCAGTCATCTCTTGTGACCAGTATCACACGTTGAGCGCCAACGGGACCTCCTGCGAGCCCAACGGCCGTCGCAAGCGGACCCAATGGTGGGCTTGAGGACGGATTACGGCGGACGGCGGAGGGGAAGTTGAGTTTGCGTATGGACGCGGGCGTGGGTCGTTCACCGCCAGATATCCCGTTTGATTACTGGAACGGACAGTGCTGGTCACTCTGGGACGGTTTCCCTTTTGCGGTGCGAATTTTCTTGGTAGACGTTAGAGTCACGTATGCAGGCCCGTTGACAATGATGACAAAAGTGGATAAAGCCTCCATTCGCTGAGGTAACAACAGTCCCAATCATACTTCTGACACAATGGCCACCCCTCTGTTCCTCGTGCCCTCAAATCCGCTTGACGCGAGTTACTACAGGCCATCACCTGGAACGAAAAATCTGCTAACGTGTCAGCACGCCGCAGCGCTATCAAAAGCCGGCTCGACTCACCCTCTGCACCATCGTTCATCGTACGGCGCATCCGCGTTGGCGAAGCGCAGGTCGGTGGCGAGCCTGATGACGCCGTTCGGGTCCCGGTTGACCGAGCTCGCGTGGATCATGACTGCGAGGGCGCGAGTATCAGCTTGCCTCGTGCTCTCGTGTGGCACAGGGGACACTCACGGGGATGATGGAAGACCACATCACCAGCCTCGTAGTCCCCTACAAGCCAATTTCGTCCGCCTCCTTCATTCTGCGCGAACGCACCCGCATCAGCCGCCAGCATGCCCCGATGACCCATCTGTCGTGTCAGCCAGTGGCGTGACAGGGGTACCAGAAGTGTGCACCCACATTGACGTTGAAGGCGCTCATCCTCTCCGCGTCGGACAGACCCTTGTCTGTGCTCATCTTGGTGAAACCCTCTTCGATCTCCGTTGCGACGGGGACCGAGTCTTCCAGATAGAGCAGCCCTCCGCTCAAGGGTCCACAATCACCGATGGGGACCCATGCCGTGAGCGAAGTAGGGGGAGCAGCCCGGAGGAAGATCTGATCGTAATGCACCTGAGTGGCCGTTCCTTCCGAGTTTGGGATGTTCGATCGAAGGAGTTGTCGCTTGAACAGCACGCGGTTCTTCCACTCGGGTTTGATCCGCCCAACCATACGAGCCAGGTCTGCGCATTCAGTTGACGGTCGTCGTTGTACTATCAAGCACTGCCTGCTTCACATCACTCACTCTCGTCATTTGCAAAGTCGTCGGCCCACTGTTGCTTGTGCGCCTCGATACCCAGTCTGAGGTACTCGCACGACTCGGGTGTGTTGCCCACTCCCGAGGCATTGCCCGGCCCCGTGTACGCTCGAGGATTGTTGCCGTGGAAAATGCCCTCGACCGGTGACGTCCCCTCCTTCAGCACACCACACGCATCCATGAACTCGAAGTATCTGGGGCATCAGCACGAGCTCGGCGTTGACAATGAAGGCTACCGGACTGCTTCGGTTCTTGAACCGCAAATACTCAAACACTCACTTTGCCCTCATCGCCAGAACCGTCTCTCGGGGAATGACCCCCTTGATATGAACCACGCCCTTGGTCTCGTACTCGCGCCGGATCTCGTCGTCCGACGCAGTGGCCGGCAGAGGTACGAGCCATCTGAGCATGGAGCTCGAGATCTCGCCGACGTTGGACTCAAGTTTGAGATCACCGATCTTGTAAACTGTTGTTGAGCGTCAGCGAACATTCATAGAGGATGGGTTGGTTCCGAATACGCGACGCGCACTCGGATGGTCCCATGGTGAGAGCGGGGCCGGCTGGGTTGACACAAGAGCCATGGTATGCCAAGACGGTTCGCTCCCTCAAACGCGGTGAGGGCGATGCGCGGCACAGGTGGCGGGACTCGCCGGACCACTTTATAAGTGTTAGCTGCATGAGAAGAGAGCAGCCGTGCAAAACGAGGACGGTTGCGAAGGGGCTGGTCCGATCCTCACCCTCCGAAGGCCGATGGTCATCGTTGGGCCGCGGCCCGCGGCAGCTTGAGTTGGTCCGACCCGCGGAACTTCCGATATCCCAAGACCCAGAGGTTTCGCTGAAATCGTCTATATCCATGATCGACAGGTCGTCGGACGCTGACTGCGTGGTTCATCGGCAAGATAACACTAGGTGCTCGCTCACTTTGACACTCAAGGGCGACAGCTCGGCTGTCTACTGCAGTAAAGGTCATCCTCGATTTTGATCCCGCTTTTCCGCCGAAGAGCGCGTTTTGGGACATCTCTCCCATGCATCCTCGAGACCCAAGTGACCTCGATGCCAGCTTCTCTCTAGGCGCACTTCAGCGGTGAACTAGGCGCTGAAATACCTAGCGCGATGCTGTTTTTAGACCATTTGTACGGAGGCTGTGGCAGTTGTTATGTGTATTCGTACAGTGTCTCGTGAAACGACTGCTCGAGATCCGATACCAGCAGCCTCTTAACACAATGCATTGCTCACAAGGTTACAGCTAGATCAAAGACAGCAGCCTTGTTACGATATGCCATACACAGTTATCCCTAGTACCGTATGTATATACGTGTCCGTATCATTCCCCTCTGTCCGCAGCTTACAGAACGTACATGAAGTTGGGGTTCTCCCAGTCGGTCATGTCGTCGAACGAGTTCTCGTTGAAGTGGGACATGTCGAAACCGGAGCGGGCCATCATCTCGGTGAGCTCGATCTTGTACGCCTCGGCCTCGGCGACGGACATGATCGAGATGTCCTTGATGTTGGCGGGCATGCCCATGGCGACGCGGCGAGCCTCCTGCTTCTTGTTGAGGTGGCGCAGGTAGAAGCCCATCGAGACGATGAGGATGAACTCGACACACCAGCAGCCAATGTCGACGTAGAGACCGGTGTGGTAGTAAGGGGCCTCCTTTGAGAGGTAGACTTGGGGACCGACGATGTTCCCGACGGTGAGAGCGCCGAACATGGTGGCGGTGGTGACGACTCGCTTGGTGGTGCCGGCGGCGTTGAGGTTGCACCAAGAGATGAGGAGGGGCTCTGAAAAGAGTCAGCACGAGATCCAGACGAAAGGCGGCGCCGAACTCACGGATGGCAGAGAAGAGGTAAGCGACGTAGTAGCAGGCCATGAGGGCGCCGGGGTAGGCGTGGGAGACCTGGGTGAGACCGAGGGCACCGGCGATGGGGAAGAGAGTGACGACGGCGAGGACGGGCCACCTCATCTTGATGCGGTTGGTGATGTAGATGGAGAGGAGAAGAGCGACGATACCGATACCGCCAGTGGGCATCTGCATGAGGATGGTGGTGAAAGTGTCGAAACCGAAGCCCTTGGTGATAAGACCGCCGAAGGCACCGATACCACCCGAGGGGCAGGCGGCGCAGAACCACATGCCGGCCCACATGTAGGTCTTGGGGTCCTTGTAGGTCTCCCAGAACTGCTCCCACTTCCACTTGGAGGTCTTGGTGCCGGTGTTGTTCTCCCTGAGGCGCTCGATGGCGATGAGTCTGTCGTTACCCTTGCGGAGGAAGCGGGCGGTGGTGGGCGAGTTGGGCAAGAGCCAAGCGACGAGGGGAACGAAGGCGAGCGAGATGGCGCCGATGAAGATGAAGATGCCCTGGTAAGGCCTGAGGACGTTGCCGTTGCTGACGGCTTTGCCGATGGCGTACGAGAGAAGGGGGCCGATGATGGCGGCGCACGAGTTGGCGATCTGGTAGGCGATCGTGCGGTAAGACTGCTCTCGGCGGAGCCACCACATCTGGGTGATCAGGATGAACGAGGGCAGGATAGTCGCCTCGAACATGCCGAGGAAAAGACGGGCGATGACGAGACCGGTGAAGTTCTTCGCGGCGGACGTGCAGAGGGTGACGATGGACCAGGCGGCAAAGTTGAAGCTGGAAAGATGTCAGCGGGACAAGATCTGAGACCGGGATCGAGGCCACTCACATGACCCAGTACTTGACGGGGAAGACGATGAGGGCGTAAGAAGAGAGAGGCTGGCAGACGAGCTGGGCGACGTAGACGATCGAGCTGAGCCAGCTGTACTGGGTGCCAACGAGTCCGGTCTCGGTCTGGAGGTTGAAGACGGCGGCGTAGGAGACGGAGGACTTGTCCATCTGGATCGGGTCAGCGGCGGCGATCTAGCACTATTCCACTCGGAGTGCGGACTCACCTGTTGGATGAAGTAGGTCAGACACATGGGCAAGCACACGTAAAAGTCGATCATGCGAAGGACGCGCTTCCCGTCAGCGTGCGAGTACTCGACATGACCGCCGGCCTCTGCGAGGAGACGGGCGGCGTCGTCCAGCTGGTGGTTGGCGGTACGCTTGCCGTGGCCGGCCTCGAGCGTGGGCGCGTCGATGTGCTCGTGGAGCACCTTCTCGTCCTCGATGGGGGCCGGGGTGATCTGGGCCTTGTCGGACGACATGGCGCCGGGGGTGATGATGTGTGGGGTGGCGAGAAGTGTTGTGACTAGTGATGGAAAAGTGTGGAGTCCTCGCTGGACTGGTGTTGTGTCGACCCGGTCGGGAGGCGAGTTGATGAATGGGATCTCTTGGGGGAAGAAAGGATGTGAGACGGGACGAGTGGGGCTGTTTATGAGCCTTTCTGGAAAAGAGACCCAGACGGCGACCCAGAGGGGATCCGGAAGGCATGGGCCGGGCCCCATGGACCCAAGACGTGTGTTAGTACTCTTACCCTAATCGCACTCCTCGTCCCAAATCGGATATCCGGGGCGACGACGCGGGGCGACGGGACAGAGCTGCGCGGGGAACAGCCAAGGGTCTGGGTCGTGCCCAGGCCCGCGCCGTGCGGTTCCCTACACGGGCATCACCTGCCAAGACCCGAAAAACCGGGCGATCCGGTCGTTCGGCGCCGGAGAGAAAAGCACCGGTTGGACGTAGTTTCCACTTTGGGACGACTCGGGGATCACGACTCCCTGGATTCCGCCAGCGGTCCGTGCGGCCCGTGGGGGCCCGTGACGGCGCGCGGCTTGGCTGTCCCGCCGGCAGCGTGGATCACAGGAACAGACAGAAACACAAGCACCCTTAATTTGCACGGCACCCAGGCGGTGGAGCAGAGGGTCGTTCCCATCCCGCATCATAAAAGCACCGTGTGCCTTGTGATGCGGCACATCATCAAACCGTCCCTGAACCTACGAACTCCGTTCCCCATCTGATCCCGTCCCCGTGTCGCGTACGCACTCCTGCATGTTTTCAACCGGTCCGGACCCAGCTGCTCTCGCCACTTCATGGTGTGGCACCTGGCACCCTTCCGCACCGCAGCGGGCTGTCGACGTGCCGCCGGGCAGTCTCGGACCACTCGGTGAACCGGGTCCGGTCCCATCGCAACACCCCTCGCGGGTCGTTTCCGGAGGGTTCATGGTGGGTCACAGACCCCCCACGGGCTCCCCGCCGCCGGTGCGACCCGGGACGTTCCGGCCTCAACCCCGATGTCTCTCCATGGGCACCGGGATCACGTCCGGTGGCCCCGATATGCCGTGGAGAGCACATCGGTCGACGGTCGAAGGTCCGATCGACTTCGAGGTCCGATTGACTTCGAGGCCCGACAGACTTCATCACCGGGGTCAGCTATAAGTGGGAGTCCGTCACAGCCACTGACGGTGCACCCGTTCGAGCCTGTTTTATATAATGCCCACCACCGGTGGCGAGACTACCAATACCTCGGATGTATGAAACAATGCCGAGTCACGTGATCGGGACGCCGGACCGCCATGTGCTCGCGACGCCATGTGTTTCCCCGTCGACCGTTCTCCGGCCCCTTTGCACACCTCTGTTTTTGTTCATCGCGTGGTTCTGAGTGCCGGTGACCTCGAGCGGCTCAGCGTCCGCTAGTTAAGCTGGACGCCAGGATGTCCTTTGACGACAAGAGCGTGAGCGATGGGACGCGGAGAGAAAGGCGACCGACGATCAGCCGGGTCCACCGTGAGTGACGCGGGGTGACCCAGAGACTCTGCCCATCAAGGCGCTTTCACTGCGTCCATTCGCGACATGAAGGGACCTGACTGACATCGCAGGTGCATGTGTGAGTATATCGGATGTACAGATCCGACATGGACCCATTTGATGCTCTTGCAGAACTCGTGCCGGCGTGCGAAGATGCGGTGCATCGGAGGTGATGATCCCCCTTGCGACCGATGTCGTTTCGTTGGGCAGGCGTGCATCATGGAAGCACCGTCCAGAACAGGGGCATCTGCCCCAGCCACGGAGGTCAACGAGTGAGTCGAGCTCGTCACCCGCGTGATCTAATCGTATCAGTCGGTTGGAAACGCTCGAGGCGAATGTCGGCAATATGCAGCAATCCCTCAACGACATTGTGCGGTTGCTGAGCGCCGGTGCCGCCGGCGGAGGCGGAGGCGCCGGTCCAAGATCAAACCCCACACCCACCCCGCCCCATACCTTCTCGTATGATGAAGACCGACGCGACGCCCCACCGCGGATAGACCATTTTGCGGTCGGCAATGGCCACCGCAGTATCCTCCAGTCCGAACCAGAGTCAGAGTCAGGGCTGGGCGGTAGCCGAAACAACGACCGACTCGAGATCCAATCGGCAGGTAGATGGCAACACGATTGGCCCGATACTCGCGCGCAACCGCCGGTGACCTACATGTCGCTCCCACCTTCGCGAGGAGGATCCGAGGAGCCCGAGGACGTTCTCGCCATAAAGGAGATCTCTAATCCACTGGGTGTGATGTCCAACATGGCTGGACTGGTTGAGGAGGCGGCGCAGAGAAGCAAAGCGTCGCCCAAGGACCCAAAACTCGGGGAAGGACCTGGGGCACAGTACGACGATACGGTCCGCCTCTCGCCTGAGCAAACCCGCGCACCCAAGAGGGCCAGACTAGCTAGTCCTCCTGTCACCGCGACACTGGATGACTGGCACCTCAAGGAGACTTCGAGCAACGTCAGCGTTGGACGGAAAGTTCAAGGGGACGTCGACCCCGTTGCTGCCGGGTTAATCACCGAGCAAGAAGGCCGAGAACTCATGAGGGTGTAAGTGACCCTACATGCTTCGTACTCAAGATCTCTCCGCGTCTTTGCATGTCGCTCACGTTCAGATACTTCGCCGGGTCTGCGGATTTTGTGAACTGCTATGACCCACGCTTTGATGATTGGGAGACGTAAGTGCCGAGACTTCGTGCCGCGTGTTCATCCGCTGTTCTGACTTAATGGTCATTGACAACCTCGCGTGCAGCCTTCGCCAGCGTTCCCCGTTTTCGATCACCTCGATCATGATGGTCGGAGCCCGGGTGCGGGACGGTGGAGGTGGGCTAGTTGGATTTATCGATCTGGAAGTCGTCTAACCTGCTCCACCTTTAGGCCCTGCAAGCTACGCACAGCGGGTTTGCATGGAACAGGCTCAGCGAATGGGTGCGTCAATCTCTCGCCGCAGCGTTGGGCGCTTCTGACCAGGCAGCTATGGAGTCCCTCATCAGCTCGACGTCTCGAGTGGAGGACGTGCAGGCGCTCAGTACGTGTTTCATACCGTCGAGCTGTCCGTGTGCTGATCTCCTAGTCCTCCTGGCCGCTTTCACGGAGAGCAGTTGGTTGATTGCCGGTGAGTGAGGCAATGGAGTTTTTGTGCCGTTCCATCCCTCATCCGCATCAGGGCACGCTGTCCGTATGGCGATTGATCTTGGGATCAACCGGTCTTTCTCGCAACTCCTCAAGTCGGGAATGGGGGCAGACAAGACACCGGCAGAGCTGGAGAAGGAGAGAGATCTGGTGGTCAAGTCGAGAGTGTGGTTCTCGGTGTGTCCCCCCCACCCGCCCGTGAAAGATCTGGCTGATCGAGGCAGCTCTATCGCTTAGAGCACCAGATGGCCTACGGGCTGGGACGACCTTCGATCATAGGCGAGGACGAGACGATACTGAACTGCCGGCGATTCCTCGAGCATCCGCTGTCACTCCCCACTGACGTGCGCCTCGCCATGTCGGTGGAGCTCCTGGCGATCAGAGGTGTGACGATCTGCCTGCGACTTGCATTTGGGCTTGAACAGTTGGCTGACGGTACCCAGCCCCGCTTCATATCGAGCTTACAGCTTCGCCCGAGACGCCTATTGACTCCGACACGCTGGCCCGCTTGCAGCAGGCAAATGAGGCTCTGGATGCGTGGGCACGCCACTGGGATCGTGTGCTAGGTGCGTGGCGCGTGTGTTTCACCGTGGACCACATGTGCCGAAGGCTGCTCACCCACCCAGAAAACACCGGGTATCAGACGACCGACTTTGTGCGCCAATCACGTGAGCCCTCCGTGCAGCTCGGCTCATCTTCGTGGTCTCCTCCGCGCTTTCTCACGATCGAGCTGACGCGCATCGTGGCAGTGTTCAACCAGCGAGAGCTCGCCGAGCTGTTCATCAACTCGCAGCTGCTCCGGGGCATCCGAGACGAGTCGGACGTCAGGGACATGCCTGCCGAGAAGCGACAGCTTGCCTTGCGGGCGATGCGGAATGCGCAAAACTCGATGAGGATCTGCTTGGGTGGCAAGGGGGTGGGTCCACGTCGTCTGCGTGACCACGGTCCGTGGCGCTGACAGCGGGTAGTACACCAAGGTCCTTCGCTACGGAACGCACTATACCCGTACGTCGATTTCGAGTGCCAGCTATACGGCCCTAGTCTTACGCTGATGCGGTGTAGACGTCTGTGCGGCGTTCGTTGGCTCCTTCCTGGTCCGTATCGCGCGGCTGTTCCCCAACGAGCTCGACCTGCGCAAGGTGGCAAAGGATGTCGAGGCGCTGGCGGTGCTACTGTCTGACGGTGAGGAGGCGTTCTATCCTTCTCTGATGAGCGCGTCCAGTCGCTGAATCGACCCCCGCAGTGCCCGCTGGACGATATGCGCGTTCTCTTCGTGTGATCGTCCATCGTGCCCGCCGAGCCAGGATCTTGCCGCCGGCTTCAAGAGCCTCTTCCCCGCCTCCTCTGGGCATGAAGTCCGCGGCTCTTCGCCCACTCCCAGGATTGGCATCCGAGCCTGCCTCTTCGTCGACCGCGCCCGGTGGCATTGTCGCCCCTTCGTTCTCGACCTCGGGTCCGTCGGACGGCATGTTCGCGCCGCCTACGTATGCCTCCTTCCTCGATAACACCACCCCCTTCAGCCAGGAGTACCCGGAGTTTGATTTCCTCTTCGCCCCTGAGGGCCTACAACGTGCCGGCATCCCCCTAGGCGACGACACGTCCCTGCCACTGTGAGTACAGCATGGAACATCCCGTTGTCAACCTCGCGTCTCGCCAATGCACGGCGTTTGCCTATCGATCTGACGAGCCACGAGATTCCTCGACGACCACTCCCTCGGCACGACATTCGCACCGACCGATCACGTCCCGTTCGTGGGTCTGGAAGACTACTTCCTCCCCGCGGAGCTGGACGACCTCCTCGCGTCGCTGGGCACAGAGAACACGCAGATTGCTCCGGCAACCAACGGGGAGACTGGGACATGATGGCGTGGATCTTGGCGCGCCAGGGGTGCGGGTGCGGGTCTAGACGGCTTGGGTGGACTGCAACATCATATGGAAGAGATATTTGGCAGGCGCTTGACCGGCGCTTGGCGGGCGCAGTGTCGCCGATGAGTCATAGAGGAGGTGACATGCATTGCAAGGCCACACATCATACAGAAACGGGTCAGCGACTGAGTCAACGATCACGTGACCCAACCCACAACCGGCTCACGGCGGCTTAACCTTTCTCCGCCCCCTGATGTTCTTTCTTTCCTTGTTCCGTCGAACCCCAACCCAACCGAACCATCTCGCCGCCTGTCCCGCCATGTCCAGCCGGCGCGCATGCCTCAGGTGCATCGCACGCAAGAGACGCGTAAGTGATGGGCGTGTTGTCTGTGTGACCTGTGCGCGGCTGCGGCTCATCGATCGCCAGTGCGACCATGGGCGTCCATCTTGCCTGCTATGCAGCAAAGCCGGCGAGGAATGCGAGTACCCGCCAAAGGAACAACGGAGGTGAGTACCAGTCCGAGTCGTGGCTGAGTACTGATGGACCTGGCGCTGATGCGTTGTATCGTACCAAAGGGGCCCGCTCGCAGGTATGGCAAAAGCGACCGAGGCGAGGGCGCAGCAATATGAGGATGCTCTGTGGTATCTCCTCGGCCTGCAGGAGGTGCAGGCCGTTTTGTCACAGAAGCTTCGTGGCGGACCCGACGTACGTGCTGCCACACCTCTGTCCGCAACTCATCCCAGCCAACGTGGCGTCCGCCGTTTCGTCTCGTCGCTAGTGCCCGTTCTGACCACCTCCATGACTAGATCCGACTCCCAGCGGCCCCCGCGAGTCGACTCGCCCTGAAAGAGCGCGGGGAGTGGTGGTCCAAACACCCCATAGCAACGCTCGGCGACCTGCTGTCGTACAGGGAAAGCTGCGTCCTCTTGTCCGAGGCGCGAAACTTCACATTGGAAGAGGAGCCGCAGCAGTCCAGCAAACCTTTGCACGACGTCCTGCCTTCGGGATCGAGCAGTGAGTCGAATGCCCGTTGGCGTGGCCGATGCCGGTGACTGAACCTCGTTAGTGATGTACCGACCGCCCGAGCCTGTTCCTCCCCCGGAGCTCGGGCACGAGCACCTACGGCCGGCCGATACCTCGCCGCATATAGCGGAGCATGCTATCCCAATCCAAAGTGAAGAATCTCGCCCATGGGAATCTATCAACCCTTATCCGCCCACGATCCCAGACCCGCTGCCTGCCATCCGGCCCATTCCAAGCCCGCATTTGGAGTCTGCGGTCTCTCAGTCGCCATTCTCCTCCTCGCTCAGCCAACAGGCCTACGCCGGTCCGCGTCCCCAACCAGGGAGCGAACAGATACGCACTTTTCCGACCTCGGATCCACACATGTTTGTCCCTGTTCCCGTCCCAAGTCCCGCATCACTACAACAGAACCCGTCCGGTCCCCGCTCCAACGACGCGTCCACATTACCAGTTTCGGACCTCTTTTGGTGACCGACTCGGAGTGCTTTGCCGGCTGCCCCAGCTACATATCCATTCATTCTTCATGCATTGCTCGCCAATACCACACGGTACAGGAATGCTTCTGCCTCCTCCGCCGGCCGTTGTCGGTCGAAACAAAGGCTACTAGTCTGTTCTCGTTCACGGACAGTCCGCGCATGTCGTCCTACTACAGCACGTAACGGATTCGCGCGCTCGCCCCTTCCTGAGCCATCTCGGTCTGCTCGGCTTCCTCGCGTTCCATCTTACGGTTCTCCCGCGCGAGGCACCAGCGAAGGATGAGACAGAACAGTACAGCCACCGCGGACATGATGGTGTTGGTGACGAATGCAATCTGTGATGGTGAGCGTCGTGACGCGAAGACTGGGATATCCCGATATGTGGGGACGAGGACGCACTGTGTAACTGGGGCCAAAGCTGCTGTCGTAGAGATAGGGCGACCAGATCTGGGCGACTGGCAGTGACATCAGTATACTTCTGTGACCCGGTGTTTGGTATTTGACCCACTGTTTCCGAGCGAGTTGATGGTAGCATACGCCGCAGCCCTCTTTGCCCGCGGCCTGGGGAAGGTCGAGCTGATCCACGCCAGTGCGACGTTGTATGACCCAAACAGTCCTCCGACCATCAGGAACAGAGAGAAGTAGCGCGGGGCCGTGGCCTTGGTGGTGGCGGCGATGATGAACCCGACCATGCCGAACACGATCGGGGCGAGGAGGTGGTAGCATCGTTCCGGCCGGCGATCCGAGGACCACGAGATGGCGAGGGCGAGTACGGCGGCGACGAGGTAAGGCGGGGCAGTCAACAGAAGTCTACAAGTTGCGTGTCAGAAAGGTGCTGGGCGAGGAAGAGATTACTGAGATTATACTGACGTTGTCACCTTGTTCATGCCGAAGGTGTTGACGACGGTAGGGATGAACTGCGTCACCGCTCCGGCAGTGGTCTTGGTGACGATGATCATTGCCAGGAGCCAGAGCTTGTAGTCGACCACCGCGGTCTTGAACGACTGGAAGAGTGTCATGGTGTCGTCGTCCTTGACGCCGGTGTCTTTCTCCAGTCGGTAGATGGCGATGGCCTTCTCCTTGTCGTTGAGCCACTTGGTGCTGGTGATATCAGCAGGAGGTTTGACTGAGTGCTAGGGGAAACCCACGTAGCAGGGTAGTCTGGCAGGATGAATGCCGCGGCGATCGCAGCGGCCACGGCTATGGGACTGTCAACAAATGTCCCCGTCGCAGGACACCTCATATCCCGCTCACTGATAGCCCCTTCCAGGATGAAAAGCCATCGCCACGAGGCGATACCAGCGAGTCCGTCCATACCTCCTTGAACACCGGCACTGATCAGGCCTGAGAACGCGCCCGACAAAAGTGACCCGGTGTAGAGCTGATATCGTCAGCGAGACACGTTTACATTGGCTTGAGAGTCGAATGAGGTTCGCAGCACTAACGATGGAAGTCCGCAGCTGTAAGACAAGATCAACTTATGCCACATACCGACGTCGCGCCGCTGGTGACTCACTGCAAGCTCTTTCTTGGTGTACCAGGCGGAAAGCAGAAAGATCGCGCCGGGGAAGTAGGGCGACTCGGTAACGCCGAGGAAGAACCGGATGACAACCAAGTGGGTGAAATTATCGGCCGCGGCGGTGCACGCGCTGACAGCACCCCAGAGAGCGACGAAGCCCGATAAGTAAATCGACGGGCGAACGCGCGAGAGAATCAGGTTGGACGGGACTTGGCCCAGGATGTAACCCGCGAATAGGATGGAGATGGCAATGTTGAAATCGTTGCCCTTCATGCCCAAGTCTTTCTCGATGCCCTGGACTCGAGCGGAGGCCAGAGCATTCCGGTCGAGGTAATTGAGGATGAGAAGGATGAACAACGTCGGCAAGAGGCGTATATCGATCTGGGGGCCATCAGTACAGTATACGATTCGTCTTGGGGATTTTCACACCCGACCCACACACCTTGCGAAGGAGCTTCTTCTGGTGTTGGTCGAACTCTTCCGGGGTCAGGCTCCTGATCCAGTCCGCCTCCGCCTGGAGCGCAGCGGTTCGAGGATCCGCGAGCTCAATCGACTTTTCAATGTGGTCGACGTCTTTCTTCACGTCTACCTCGTCGCTATCGGTGGCCAGCGGGGAGAGGCGAGGGTCGGACATCTTGCGGTAGCTACTGGATTGGAGCTAGGCGGTTGCCAAGAGCGATATAGTAGAGCTGGAGTGATTCAACTTGGTCTTAGCCACTTGGGGCACCGTGGGGGGTTCTTTCGCCTCATCTTTATAGATGATGAGCAACAAGAAGCGATCGCCTCCTCGGATTCACTCTGCTCCACCTTGCTTTGCCAAGACATCGCGGACGCAAAGCGGCAACATCCTACACGCCCGTGTGCAGGCTTGACATGTAGCATGACGCCCGGGACTGCTCAGCCCGAGAAATGGCCCCTGGGGAGGATTAAACCGAGAAAGAGTCATGATCCCCGGCGGCGGAGGAATGCGGCAAACTACGGACCGTCGTTGCTCCGCCATTTTGTCCGCAAGCGTGATGACGGCCAAGACCATGCATAAAAGGGTTTCCTCCATCGACGACGAGCAGCATACACACATCGACGACCAGATCTTCGCCTCCACATCTGCTTCTTTGTCCTGCTCAAACGAAACCACGCTTCAAAACAACAACACCATGGCTCCCATCGCTATCCACGCCGATTCTCAGGCCCCGGTCTTCCCCGCCGGTTACGCCGCGCCCCGTGAGTACATGTAGTAACGCTGCAAAGTAGCATTTTGCTCGAGGGCTGGCGCCCGAGCCGTCGCTGACTCTCGCGTCGTAGCCGAGCGCAAGTCGTTGTACAAGATCGCCCAGCTTGGAGGCGACGGTATCGGCCCCGAGGTGATCGACGCTGGCGTCCAGGTCATCCGCGCTGCAGCGAAGAAGCTCGGCACCTTCTCGGTGGACTTCAACGAGCTCGACTGGTCTTCGGATAGGTACAAGAAAACGGGGTCGTATGTTCCCGACGACTACATCGAGGTGCTCAAGAAGCATGACGCGATCTTGTGAGTGACAAAGTCGACTCAGCGTCGATCTGGGATCACAGCCTGTGCTTGGCGCGGTCCCTTCGCTGACTCGCTGGCGTAGCTTTGGCGCTGTCGGCGCACCCGATGTGCCCGACCACATCTCCCTGTGGGGACTACGCCTGGCGATATGCCAACCGCACATGTACGCCAACGTCCGCCGGACGCGCATCCTCCCCGGGACGGAGAGCCCGCTGCGGAACTGCCAGCCCGGCGACCTCGACTGGTGCATCGTGCGCGAGAACTCTGAAGGGGAGTACGCGGGGCACGGCGGACGCTCGCACCGCGGCCTAGAACACGAAGTGGGGACGGGTGAGTGGTTCTGGTTCTGAGTGGTCCGGAGACTTTGTACTTTGTAGTCTGGTCCGCTGATATACGCGCAGAGGTCACCATCTTCACCCGCACTGGTATCCGCAGAATCGCCCGATACGCCTTCCAACTCGCCCAGTCCCGCCCGCGCAAGCTTCTCACCTACGTGACCAAGTCGAATGCCATGCGCAACGGGATGGTACTCTGGGATGAAGTCATCAACGAGGTTGCCAAAGAGTTCCCGGACGTGGTGAGTCGCATCGAGTCGAGTCCGGTCAAGCCGGGATCCGGCGCTCTCTCCGTCCGGCAGGAAGCGCACACCTGACTCCACTCAGACCATGGACCACATGCTCGTCGATGCCATGACTGTCCGAATGACGCTGCACCCCAAGTCCCTCGACACTATCCTTGCCACAAACCTCCACGCCGACATCCTCTCGGACCTTGCAGCCGGTAAGTCTCGGCGAGCGATAACAATACCATCCCTCCCCAGACACGCCGCTGACGGACCGACGCAGCCTTGGCAGGTTCCATCGGCGTAGCCCCTACCGCCAACATCGACCCCTCGCGGACGATGCCCTCCATGTTCGAGCCGATCCACGGCTCCGCATTCGACATCACCGGCATGGGTCTCGCCAACCCCGTCGCCACGTTCTGGACCGCCTGCGAGATGCTCGACTGGCTCGGGGAGCACGAGGCCGCAAAGCTCATCATGGCTGCGACGGAGCAGACGTGCCGGGACGGCGTCAAGACGAAGGATCTCGGCGGCAGCGCGGGGACCAAGGAGGTGACGGACGCGGTGATCCAAAGGATCATGGCGGCCTGAACGTGACCTGGAACGGCCGCCGCTACTTGTGTATCATTACTGTGTCGTGCATGCATTGCTTTGGGGTTACTCGATGAATGGCCTCTCTCAAGTCGCTGAGAGCCTGGAACCGACACTACTTGCACGAAAACTCGTACTGTCCGGAACTCGAGCTCACAGAGCCGGCGAGCCCGGGAGGGACATGTGGTACGCCCACATGACGTCCGGATTCAGCTCGAAACTGCTAAAGTCGAACGCAAAGTCCCCAAAGTCGTTCAGGCCGGGGAACAGCGCTGCGATCGCGTCGTCGCCAGCCGAGGACATGTCGACGGCTGAGGATCCAACCGCGTCTCCTGGGGCAGCCGACTGATTAGCTGTCGTGGAAAAATCAAGACCTCCAGCCTAGGGGGGGACGTCAGCGATGTGCTACAGTGCTCCGTCGATGAGTCCTAAGCAGGTGTTGAAACCTCACCTGATCCGTCTCTTTCTCTGAGATGAAAGATCGGATGACCTTCATGAATGGCTTGAGACCTGTCCAGCGTTGGTCGAAATGTTCAAGTAGTCGTAGTGCCCGCTTGAGATCATGCGGCAAGCGGGATGTACTGTCAGGTCGGGTCAGTCGGCCTCGACTCCCGCATACAGCCGCATGCAGGAGTCAAACTCACGAGGGCTGTCCCGAGGGGTCGCTTGCCTCGCGCTTGGCACTGTAGACCAGGATAAGGGCAGCGAAGAACACCATGTCAGGATAGCCTGGCCATATGAGGTCGTCTGCCTTTGCGGTCAAGCTCCGGCTGAGGGTCGCGATGATTGCTCGCGCCGAGCCGATGGAGCTCTGCAGGGCGAAGGCATGCTGGGCGTTCGAAGGGGAGAGTGATAGTCGGGGTCGGTTGAGGTTGATGATCTGCTGGTGGTACAGGCAGGTGAACAGCGTGGCGAAGCGACGTCGGGGATCGGACGACGGCTTCCCGCCCTTGTAGCTGTAAGGAACAAGCTCGAGAAGTGATCATCAAGCTGGCATGTGCTCACGTCACGCTCGTCCTCACCATCCCAATCCAGTCCGATATCGTTCCACCAGCTCTCCACCGACGTCCGCAGGCCGAGCGAGTCCTGAGCTACCCTAGATCAGAGAACAATTCCCTTTGTGTTGATCTGGCTCGGCTCGGCTCGGATCATCACTCACAATCTAGCGACCGGCGGAATGCTAGCTTGTTGAAGATCTCCATGGCCTGGCCGATCATCCGCGCCATGCGCACGAGAGACTTTGCTGGCAGGAGCCGATGTGCGGATGGATCGACGTATCCAGGCTGCCCATTGGGTGCCAGTCCCGCTACGGTGACAGGAAGCGCTTCTCGTCGAGTCGCTCGGTCCTCGGTCGAAGAAGGTCGACTGGGTTCGGACATGGCGGGGCTCATGGTGTCAACCTCGTTGCGCTTCCTCTTCCGGCCGCTGCTGTCTGGCGTGGACACGTCGGGATCGGGTGCCGCCGTCACATCCGATGCCACCACCGCCGCAGGTTTCTGCGTGGGGTGGTTGTACGACTCGCCGGGTAGATGCCGCTCGCGGTCTCCGGGGGGACAGGTGTCTATGTCGGTGTCGCTCAACATGATCGGTATGCCGAACTCTGCGGAGAGGAGCCGATCCAGAACGTACAGCGAGTAGAACACCCGCTTTCGCAGATCTCTGTCTGGAGCCGTACGGAACGTCTGCGGGTATCGCTCAGGACATCGATGCAGGCCGGCTTCATAGGCGAGCTCTGAGCCAGGCTCAGCGATTGACTTGCCAGCAGAGGTAAGGGCATCCGCGGATCGGGAAAGCTTAGGATAACTCACTCGCAACTGTCCCGGACAGGTGCATCGCCGGCCTGAAGCTCCTCGTCACGTACAGCCAGAGCTCGAGGGAGGCAAGCGCCTGCAGGGCGAACAGGTCGTTGACCGACGAGTCCTGGCAGCATCCCACAATGAGGTTCGCCAGGGTCGTGACCTGCTTGGTGGAACGGAAAACGGGGAGTGGTCGTCTCCCTTCCACAATACTTCCAGACTGGGAGCCTGACGGCTCATCCAAGTCCCCGATGGAGAAGACCGAGGTGAACACCGCAGTGAGCACGAGTGCGTCGTCCATCTTGAGACCCTGGAATGCGTGCTGCCCCCCCTGCGGAGCAGATTCGTTCCCCGCCGGACTGAGCGTCGCTGGCATCATCGCTTCGAGCTCGGACAGCGCGACGGCATTGTCGAAGCACTGCAGGACGTACGCGCCGTCCAGGAAGGGGAAGAGTGGGTGCCATTTGAGAAAGTACCGATTGAGTCGAGTGCGGAGCTCGTCGTGCCGCGTCAGATCAGTCGACTTGAGGAGGAACGGGTCGTACAGAGCGAACTCTTGTGGATGTGAAGGAGGTGCGGGCAGGACGCCATTGTTTCGCGACACAAACGCTTCACCTATCTCTGATCCGGAAGGGACCTCGGTGCTGATCGTGTCGGCGAGGTAGATTCCGGACGCGGATCCTGCGAAGCGGGGGAATCCGTTCTGCGGAGGAAGGAGATTCAGCGCGGCGAGACAGGGAGACTTGAAGCAACTTACGGGCCCGATGTAGAACCTGCCCCGCTCAAACGTCCGAGATTCCTCCATGGTGCATCCGCACTGCTCAAGCGCACGTCCAGGCAGTGCGTCGGCTTGGGCAGTTGTCACCCATGCAAATGTGCTTTCTTCTCACGCCAAACCACTGTAGACGTAGACGAAAGAGGAAGCTGATTAAAAAAGGCGGAACGGGCTCGCTGTGGTCCCGCCCCCTCCCGCCCGTTCCCCACCCGCAAACATTACAGATAACGCAACAGCATTCCATCCCACCACACCGCACCATCCCAACCCACCTCGCAAAGGGCGACGATGGCAGCGTGGGACGGGAAAGCTGTCGATCAGCAGCATCAGCAGCAGCAGCGGGACAAGGCCGCACCATCCTCGTCCTCGTCTTCACCTGTGCTCGCCGGCGGCGGCACCGCTCCGACCCTTCCGCGGAAACGTAAACTCCTTCAGCTCTCGTGCAGCTTCTGTGAGAGGACGTTCAACAAGACCGAGCACCTCGAGGTGGGTGTGAGAGCCGTGCCCCTCCGTCACTGTCACAGTCGGCTGAGCTGAACATTGCTGACTCCGAGCAGCGACATGAACGAAGTCGTGAGTTGGCCTACTGGAGTACTCGACCTGTGGGACATGCTGATCCCGTCCCGCCCGCAGATACCAAGGACAAGCCGTTCAAGTGCGACAGCTGCGACAGGCTCTTCAACCGTCATGACTCGATGCTCCGGCATGTCCGCATGCACCAACGAGGACCAACGGCCGGTGGGAGCGGCAGCCGGGACGGTGATGATCCCCCGCAGGTCTCTCCGACTCAACCACCCGGTCCGCTTGCCCCACACCCGCAGACAGATGCGGCATGGGCCAACTCATTCGCGGCATTTCAGCGAACATCCACCCCTCCAATCGCAGCACCACCACCACCAGTAACAGCGCAAACAACATCTATCGTACCACCAATACCACTACCTCCTCAACCGCTAGCCCCGCCCGGTCATGTCCCTCCACATCCGCTCGGGCAGGGGTTCATCGGAGGCGGCGGTGTGCAGTTCCCTCCTCAGCCGATGGCCACACCGATGCCCACGGCAGCAGTGAGTCTCGTCGACGGCACCGACAACACGACAGACCTCTGGCAGCTTCTCTACAACGATCTCCTCCCCGGCTCCGACAGCCTGCACACATCCCCACACTTCCTCGACTCGATCGGTCTCGGATCGGACCTCTTCATCGCCAATCAGAAGCCCCAAGCGCAAGCGCCAGCGCCAGCGACCGCGACCTTTCACCCCCCACCTTCCGTCGAGCCAATGCACGGCTCCGCCGTCCTGCCCTCCGTCCGCCTTCCAGATCAACCGCTTCTCCCATCAACGCCCATACGCGCCCAGGCGATGTCTCTGGAGAGGGAACCCAGCCGGGAAGTCGAGCACGAACCGGGGCGGAGTCAAGCCGCGATTCGAGAAGTCAGATCCCTGGTTGCAGACCTGGTGAGCATGTCTCATCGCGCCTACTTGTCAGCGTCACTCATGCAACTCTCAGTCCAACAAAGTCACCACCGCCGTCAGCCCCTTATCTGCTCAATGGCTCGACCAATGCTATGGCCTATACTGGCAAAGATTCCACCCGACCTGCCCCATCCTCCACCGACCAACGTTCAACGTCCGGACAACGTGCGCACCGCTGCTGCTCAACATGATCGCTATCGGCTCGCTCTGCCTCCGCGGGCCAGAAGACCATTCCAAGGTGCGCCGGCTGAGGGAAGTGGTCGTGTGCGGGGAATGGAGCTGACCACCTCGAGCAGGGAGTGGCCCTCTGGCAATTGGTGCACAAGAGTGTGGCCGGTAGTGTACGTGCATCGACGCGGTTGGTTATCCATATGTGCCGCTGACATCCCCACAGTGGGACGACCTCCTCGAGCTACAAGGGCCAGACGACCCATGCAAGGGCACTCAACTTCTTCTCACCGCTGTTCTTGGCCAACTCTTCGCCATGATGTCCAACGTGAGCTGCTAACAACTACGGCCAGCTGAGACAGTAGAATCGTGACCTCACCCAAACCTCGGTTGTCTTCCAGGGGCTTGGCTTCCGCTGGGCTAAGCTTGGTGGGATGTTGGAGCATGACGTCCTCGACCCCGCCAGTGCCTTCTCTGGCCACACGTCGCTTGATCAGCTCTGGCACCGCTGGGCCGCTCGCGAAGTCCAAAAGCGAGCGCTCCTGTCGCACTACATCCTCGACGGGTCTCTATCTCAGCTCTTCGATGCACCCTCCACCGTCCGCCATACCCTCAACCCAGTATTCACCGGTGCTGATCTCATGCTCTTCCACATTGACAATGCGGAGGCTTGGGCTGCCGACCTTCGCAGCCCCCGGCAGGCGCCAATGCAGCCTTTCGCAAGGCTGTTCCAGGACCTCATTGCCCCAGAGGTTGGCTCGTGGCCTCCTCCGCAGATACCGCTGTCAATCCTCAATCCGCTTACTCTGCTCGAGGGCCTCCGGATACTCCTGATGGAATGGGACGAAAGCGAACAACGGGCCATCGGCGTTCTTGACATGAATTCGATCGCGCTAGCGATCGAGCGACTCTACTCTCTTCTGCCCGGGGACTCGCCCGACTCGGTCCACCTCCTTGCGCGCTGGCACAGTCTTTGCATACGGGCGTGTCAGATCTGCGCAAAAGGTCTGTCTCCAGTCGCATCGCTTCCAGTGCTGGCCACAAGGTTCGGCAGGCGAGCACTGCTTCACGCGGTGGCGCTCCGGCAGATCGCCGAGCAGCTGCCTCTCGCGTCCTCCAGCATGCCCCACTTCACACTCCCTCTCAGTCTGCACTCGGGCGCAACAGTCCTCGCCGACCTCTGCACGCAAGCCCAGAACACTGTCGGTCTGGAGCGTTGTTCCCTCGAGCAGGACATTCGGTGGCCGGACCTCGGCGGCCTGGGGCTTAATCCGGACGCTGGCTTCCCGGAAGACCAGCTGGCAACCTTCCCGGCATACTTCCGGTTTGTGGCTCTCGGAGGCATCCCCACTCTCAATGGAGCGGCGCTCGGGAGGCACGACCTTTACCCGTTTTCCACGGCGCTCTCCGTGTTTGGCAACACGTGGCCGGTCAGTCGAGCCCTAGGAGACGACATCCTGGCCAAGACGCATCTGGACTTTCCGAACCGATACGGCTATGCGACCTGACATGCAGCAATATAATACAAGTAACACCTCTTGTGCTAGCGCGATCCTGGCCATTCTATTCCTACGCCGTCCCCATTGTTTCGCGGATCTGCTGTGCGACATCCTCTGCCGACTCTGCTGGGCCTGCCAGAAAGGCGATATGCTGATCGGGTCGAACAACGACAAGGTTGCCTCCGAGGAGGTTGAACCCGTCGAGCCAGTCCTGTCGCTGTTGCTCTTCCACAATGTCAAAGTCACTGCCATGTTGCACGGTCCTGACTGGAATTCGAGACCTGTTGAGGTCGGCCAGCAAACCGTCCACTTTACCCGCCCACTGCGACGACCGGTCAAACAGCAGTGTGAACGAGTCGGCCGCCACTAGGTCAAGAGTTGAGTACTTCCACCGTGCCATCTTCGTTGGCTCGAGGTCATCCTGGAGGAATGACAGGTCCACCTCTGGGAGGTGTGCTAGGGAGCCTGCTCTGGGCTTGATCCACGCGTGGGGAACTCGAGCGCCGGTCCGATACGCAGGAATGAAGACGGTCGCGTTCTTTGGGTTCCAACCGGGCTCGTAAACGTATCCGATGTGCAGCATGAGCTGAACGGGAGTTCAGTACAGTACGAGTGCATGTCCAGGTCAATAGATCGGGGAACTCACATTGTCAAAGTGCTCGACTTGCTCCTTGATGAGCTCTTGGATGAGGGCGAACTGTTGCGGATCCTTCAGAGCGAGAGCCATCTCTCTCCGCGCGACATCCACGTCGGGATCCGTATTCTTGAGCGCTTTGAGGAGGGCAAAGATCTTCCTCCCGTTCCGAACGGACTGCATCGAGTTGCGGACTGCTACGGGCCGGCGTTCGGTCTGATACGATCTGAGCACCGTCGGGAGATCTGCCCAGCCGTGGTATACGGCCGAGATCTTGTAGGCGAGATTATGGGCGTCTTGGCGGCGTCAGCACGGCGTCCATCATTGAGTGGCAGGGCCCTTTGGATCCTGACCCACCTGCGATGCCCGAGTTGAGCCCCAAGCCGCCTGTTGGCGGGAAGCTATGCGCCGAGTCCCCTGCCAACACCACACGCCCACGGAAATACTCGTCGGCGACCTGCCGCCGCAGAAGCCACGGCATGCTGCTATGGAATTTGACGGGGATGTCCTGGCCTATCGCGGCTCCAACAATTGCTCGGCACTTTTCCTCGGTGAAGGACTCGAGAGAGTGGTGCTGGGGCTGGGCGAGCAGTCAGCGACGGCGTGCTCTGAGTTTAATCTTCTGTCTTGCACTCACGTCAAAGTTGTGAATCAGTACCTGATTCCCACCGAGGTCATACGCGATGATGAAGCCTCGAGCCATCGGGTCCATGATCCAGTGAAGCATCCCCACGCGGTCCTTGACCACAGGACGCAGATCCGCGCTGAAATGAATCGTCATCATGGTCTCGGCTACACCGTCAGCACCGCGGCGGCGGATAGGTACAACAAGGACGTGCAACCCACTTCCATCCTCGGCTTCAGCGGTGATTCCGAGCGACTGGTGGACTCGCGAGTTGGCCCCGTCGCAGCCAATCACCAGACTGGAATTGACAGTCGTCTCCTCGCCGGTGTAGGTGTTCTTCAGCACGGTGGAAACGTGAGCGTCGTTCCCGTCTCCAACCTATCGGTCCTGAGTCAGTACCAGGCGTGTTGCCTATATACATCACTGCGCTGTCTCACGCACCTCTTCGGAGGAGATCCACGTCCAGCCCTGACGCAAGTCGACGTTCGAGTTCTTCTCGATAAGCCTCATGACCATTGCCTCGAAGTCGGGTTGGGCGATGTTGTGCAGCATCTGTCGCGCATGGTCAGCTGCGAATCAATTGTTGTCGCATGCTTCGCCAGGTCTTCCTAAATCTACATCTACCTCTCACTTACTTCGGGACTCGCATCCAGGACGTCCAGGCTCATCCTCTCGTAGGGCAAACACCCGACCTCCTGCCCGCTCAGGTTGGTGACGAACCGGACCCATCGCGCCTCGTGACGCGGGGCGGGGTGCTGTCGGATCTCTGCAACGGAGATGTCGAACTGCCGGCAGATCTCCAACGAGCGGGGGGACAGGGCGTGTGCTTTGGGCGCTCCCAATCGCGAGAGATGACGGCCGACGATGATCACCGGTACTGCAGTAAGAAACGGATCAACATCCCGACACTTGTCGAACCACTGGTGCCACGCTGGGCTCCTATCCCACTCACCTCCCAGCGTTGCCAGAGCGTGCGCTTGGAACAGACCGACAGGGCCGGTCCCGACAACGAGGACCGGAGCAGGGTGAACACGGACCGGCGACATGGCGGAGGTATCACAGTAGGCGAAAGAAGAGGGGCCAACGGGTCAGTCTGAGGACGGGGGAGGATATTTCGGTGCGGAGTGAGTGAACGGCCATCGGCGCATCGATTTCACCTGATGAGGGTTATATGAAGCTGTCCAGCGGTCTGGCCAGGAGTGCGCCAGATACATGCGCAGCGCAATGGGGAGCGAGTCGCTGGATACAGCGGGCTCCAAAAGGTGTGCATGTCTGGAGCGCGGCCACCTATGAGCGGGACAGTGGGACAGTTCTCCCGCTGCGCTCTGTACACATCGCGCCACCACACTCATCTCTCCCACGCATCTTTCTCTTTCCGGAACCTTGGGCTGAGCCCTCGACTCCCCGTCCCGGTCCATTGCATGCATCTCCTCGCTCCCCTTGTTCTCCAGCCCAGCATGGGCAGCCCAGTACCCGTACCAGTCGGACAGCGTGAGCCGAATGGCCGGTCACTCTCGTCCCGCCAAGTGGCTCAGCGGGGCCAGCGGGACTCGTCGTTTCCGTCCCTCGTTCCGTTATGTTTTCTCGTCCTTGCCCTCCTCACTCTCCATACCCCGCGTCTTCCGCATCACCTCAAGCCGGGTCTCCATCGCATCTACATCCTCTTGTCTTCCTCTCGATGTGGGGCTGTGGCCGTGACGACGGTTCCCAGTCAGCTGACGACTGACGACTGGCCCTCGTCCCCACACGCCCCGCTGCGCATCGCTTGTGCCCCACCGATACGAGCCGTCCGAGCCATCCAGTACCCCGCATGCCCATCCCAGGTGTCGACTGTCGGTTCTGGTCTGGCTTATATCTATCCCAACGCACGCTCCGGGGTGTGGTGTCCGCTGTCAAACCACTACCCAGCGTGACTGACCCGTAACCCCTTGACGTGCCGGACCGATTGCGCCTACCAACCAGACGAGACATGGCTGCCTCCAGCAACGACCGGAGTGGCTCAGTACACCTCGAGCGAGGACCGGCAGCGAGCGAACTCGTTGCGGAAGAGAAACATACATTCGAGCATCTCGAGAGCGGACCGCCGCAGGTCGTTGCTGAGTACGAGGAAGGCACGATGGAGCACCACAACTCGCCCTTCAAGACGTTCATGGCCTTGCTGGCCTTGTGAGTGGACCTCGCCCACCCACCAAACACAGTACCTACCCGCCATTTACGGTATCGCCCAACATATGCAGCACCACCCCACTATATACAGTGCAACCCTCCATCGCGTCTGATCACCCGGGCTTTGTTCTTATGCTTCGACGATCAACCCCGCTGACGTCCGACAAAGGTCCATGTCATTCGGCAGCCAGCTCGGCGTCGGATCAAACATGACGCCCTCTGTCCTCGCCCAGATCGCAGCGGCCTACGACGCCACGGCCATACAAGGGTGGATCAGCTCCGGCTGGCTGCTCTCCACCTGCGTGGCCTTTGTCGTCGCCGGGAGACTGTCAGACATCTTTGGCAGGAGGGTGATCATCACCGGCAGCAATGTGTTGGCCGTGGCGGGTTTCGCCATCTGTGCATTTGCTCCCAACTTTTCGGTAAGTCGACGATGTCTTTTACGATACGCAACCAGGTGCAGACAGATCCGGACACGGACACGTGTTTGACCGCACGGGATTGCTGCTCAACACTACTCCCTTCTCGTGTGTCACTTGTCAGCCATGCTGATTTCACCCACTAGGTCCTCATCGGCGGTATCATCCTCCTAGGTTTCGCCGGCGGACTGGCGCAAACGGCAACCGCTGCAGCGTGCGAGATCGTGCCCAACAAGTACCGCCCCGTCGCCATCGCCTTCCTCGAACTGGCCATTGCACCGACCGGTACGCCAGGTCTCACTCTGTCCGACATGCCGCGGGTCTACAGTATGCTGACTCCGCGCGCAGGGTATCTCTCCGGCTCGACCTTTGCCCACCTGATCGTCGCGGTAAGTCCGCGCCCATGCTGGCGCGCCCATGATGGACAGACGTGACGTTCTGTTGCCGTCACTCATCGCTGCCCTCGCAGTACTCCACCTTCAAGTGGATCTTCCGCCTGGGGATGACCCTCTGCGGCGTGGCCTTCTTCCTCTGCTTGTTCTTCTACCACCCCCCGCCCCCGGTCTACCACCTCCACAAGACCCGGTGGCAGCTCATGCGCGAGCTCGACTATGTCGGCATCGGCCTGTTCTCGGCCGGGCTAGGAGTGTTCCTCATGGGCGTGATCTGGGCGGGAGGTGAGTACGGAGCCCATCATCTGGGCAGGCGATGCTCGCACTAACCACTGACCGCTTCAGGTCAATACTCGAGCAAGGATCTACATGTCATTCTGCCAATTCTACTCGGTCTTGTGTCTCTCGTCGCGTTCGCGTTCTGGGAGATCCACATGGGCGACTCGGCGTTGATGCCCCCACGTCTCTTCAAGGGTCGAACTCGGGACTTCACCCTCCCCATCGTCGTGAGTGGCGCAGCTCGCCCTCACGCCGTCAAGCTACAAGCTCCCACGCTCTCTGCCTGCTGCCTCGGCGTGGCTGCATATGTATTCTGACCAGCATTCCGCTCTCAGTGCCATTTCGTCGCTGGCACTGTGTTCTTTGGCCAGATCGCTCTTTGGCCCCTGCAGAGCGCGTACTTTTACGGCGAAGATCTCATCGATATTGGCCTCCTCGGACTACCCGCCGGCGTCGCCGTCTTTGTCGGAGTGAGTCGAGTCGAGTCGAGTCGAGTCAAGTCGAGTCGAGTCGAGTCGAGTGTCATGCTCCTCTGCGTCACCTGCTGGACCAGTGGGCGTGTCATTGACGCTGAGAGCAGGGCTGTGTGATCGGCCCGCTCATCCCTAAACTCGGTCCGACCAATCGACAACTCCAGGTCGCCATGATCCTCATCGTCGCTTCTGTGGCGTCCATGGCGGCCCTCACGCCCACTTCCAAAGCTGCTGCCATAGCCCTGCAGGTGCTTTCGAACCTGCCCTTCCACGTCATCGTGAGTTGAGTTCGAGTCGCGATATGGCACCGGGGAGGATCCTTCACATTCAGCTGATCAAGCACCCGCGTCCAGGTCAACCTGTGCTTCCTCTCCGTCCAGTTCTCGCAGGAGGAGAAAGACATCGGCGTCGCCGTGGGACTGTGCGGAGCCAGCAGAAGTCTGGGCGGTACAGTCGGCGGTAAGTGGCAGCTACGGCGCTGCAGCGCTTCTGGTCCTGGTCCGGCCTGAAACCGCTTCTCTGACCCGGTGACAGTCTCCGTGTACCTCACTATCCTGGGTTCGCAAATCCCCAAGGAAGTCCCAGCGAGCATTGCCAGCGCGATCGCCGGCCAGGGCTTACCCGCCTCAACCATATCCTCGCTGATCGTGGATTTGATGGCGGGCGATACCGGTGAGCCATACCCTCGCAGCGTTGACCTGGAGATCTGCAACTGCCCCGAGACGCTTTCTTCTGGTGACGCCCGACGCTCTCGCTGACCTATCAGCCGCCGCCGCCGCTTTGCCGGGCATGACCACCGCGATCCTCCAGATGGCAGTCAGCGGAATGAACTGGGGCTACCAGAACTGCTTCAAGGTCGTCTACCTCTCCACCCTCGGTTTTGGCGTTCCGGGCATCATCGCCGCGATGTTCGTCAAGGACGTGTCGGAGCACTTCACGGATCATACCGCGGTCAGCCTTGATGCGCCGCACGAGCCGGCTCCCGAGGGCAAGGAGGTGCAACTGTGAGGGGTGGATCGCGGGTGCAGTCGTAATTCAGCGAGAAACAAGACGACGACAGGGAGCAGCAGCATTCAACAGGGGCAGCCGGCTGATCCGTCGGCCACGTAATTACGCGTCTGCTGTCTCTTCGGTAGCAGTAGTAGTAGTGGATCAATGCGTGGCGATGTTGTACTTATACAAGCCTCCAATACTCAACTCGTCATGGACCACAGAGATCTCACCCAACATCTCTCGGACTCGCAGTCATCTCGCCTCGCCTCTCTATGCCTTCTCTCCCGGCTGGTCATCGCGAACCACCTCCTCCACCTCTCTGTCCTCGCCATACACCAGCTTGAGGGTTGGCAGTGTCGGCTCCTGCCCTCCAAAGACCTCGTACGACGGCATATACCTGTCCACAAACTCCCTCACCGCCTCGTCCGACATGCCCTTGCCGCCATTGAGCCGCTTCATGTGATGTTCCTGCTGCAGGCGCCAGCGGTACACGTACTCGTAAGACCTGGGCTCGATCGCGACGTGGCAGTGGAAGAACTCCCTCGTCCTCGCGTCGAACGATGAGAGGTTGTCGTTGAGCTCCCGGACCGAATCGAATGGGTGCGTATGTGCGACTCGGCCCTGTGACCATCTCAGTTGCGCGTCTGCGGTGGACACGGCCCGGAAGCCCATGCTCCACCCTTCGAGGATGAAGACGTCGATCGGACCGTCCACTGTGACTACAGAGGTCGACCGGTCGCCCCGTCCGTCGAAGAGGCTCTTGTCGAAAATGGGCAGGCGCAGTGGGGTGACCGGTTCCGAGGTGGACCGCGCCGATACCTCCGCGAGAGTCGAGGCCAAGAGGTCCGCGTCGTGTGTCCCCGGCGGTCCCCGGCCGGAGAGCATGGCGTTGGTAGAAGATCCCTCGGCGAGGGCATCCAAGCCGGCCCGTGTGAGGTAGAAGTCTGCAGACCACACTCAGCGATGCGATGCGATGCGACTCGGCGCGACAAAACGCGAGGATGCGTGGGCGTGGTGCGAAGACCCGGCCCGACTCTCGACTCACCGTCCAGCGACGCGACAGCCGTCCGCAAGCCGAAGTGAGTAGAAAGCAAGTCCACCAGTGCGGCGGCCAGTGTGCTTTTCCCTACCAACGTGTGATCAGCGAGATCGTGAGAGCTGAGCCAAACGTGACAACCGGGCAGCAGCGCATAACTTCGCATGCGGCCGGTTCTGATGGATGCGATCCATACGCATTCGCATCGTGCGACTCACCTGCTCCCTGGGGACCCTGCATAGAGACCATTAGAGGCCTCCCACCTCTGCTCCGCGACACCCGCTCATGCTGCGCCGCGATAAACTCCGCTATCAGCTGGGACTTGTACGCCGTGCTCTTGGTGTCGGCTTCGAGCGTGACGGCCATGGTGTGACACGGTGGGCGACACAGAACTCGGTGGATGGATGGTTGCTGAGCTACCTCAGTAAGGCTGCCTGTGATATTGCTCTACTCGTGTCGGTGCACAATGTGGATTGCGGAGAATGGTTTGGCTTGGCTTGGCTGGCTTGGCTCGCCTTTTGCCCCGGAATTACGGATCGGACAACCGCAATAACCGCGGACAGTGGGGGAAGAAGTCATCAGTTTGCCGCAACACCCGGAATTGGGTAGTGATTCCCGGATGGGGGCGGGCTTCTCACCCGGCCACCAGACTGGAGTCACTGGACAGGACGAAAAGTGGACATAGATCTGCGTGCACGACTTGTCACGGCCGAAACGCCAATGCCTGGTGTGGGGATGCTACCAGCCGGCCGCTCGTTCCGCTCGTTCCACTTGGCTTGATCCACCTCGTTCTAGACGCCGCCTGCTTACGCTCTGTTTTCCTGGGTGATGCCTCGCCGACAATCCCGAGCCATCAGGACGGGGCCGCGGGCGGATTAACTTTGCTCCGCCATGTGGGGGATCCCTGGGCGTGCGCGTAAAGCCGGGTCACGACTAGCCCCTAGTCCACTGTCCAGTACTGCTCCGCAACCTGTCCCAGATCCCGCCCAGAATGCCGAGGCCTATAGGGTGCACGACGTGCGGGGTAATACGACGAGGTACGGCAACGGCGACTTTTGGTGGGATTGGCACGGGTAGAGAGGTTTTGGAAGAGTGTCGGTGCCACCCGACGATCGGTTTTACTCGGATCGTGCCCGACGACAAAGATGGAGTGAATCTGGAGAAGTCTCAATACCTCGTCTTGTCTCGTCGGGACGGTGCGGACGGAGTAAGGAATGCACGTTCCACGGATGCGAGCTTCCGTATGCGTATGGACCATGAGCCATGGGGCAGGATGTGGTGTACATAAAGAGTGAACAGGTCGAGGGGCGATGGGATGACCCCCAGATAAATGACCTTCGCTCGATTTCCGATTGCCACGCCCATTGCCTCTCTCAACAGTGAGTGAGCCGGTCTGCGTTGGATCACTCCTCGGCTGGGAGCGTACGACTGATCCCCGCGCAGTGCCCGTCCCCGTTCCCAGCTCCTCGAACGTGCCCACCGTGGGCATCAACGGCTTTGGCCGTATCGGTGTGTGCTGGTACTACCTTACGTTCCTCTTGCTACAACGCCACAACCCAAAGCCACACTCCTCAGCTGTGCCATCGCTCGCACTGTGTATCGAGACCCCCGGTCATGGTGCTGACTCCGATCCACAGGCCGTGCGCTCTTCCGCCTCGGCCTCGTTCGCGACGACATCAACGTCGTAGCAGTGAACCACACCGCACTGTCGATGGAGCATCTCCTCACTGCGATACGCCACGACTCGACCCACGGCCCCTGTCCTTCAGCATGGGAGATCACCGTTGCGCCATCCGACCACCCCTCCCTCCTCCCTCCGACCGAGAACAACCCGACCCCCTCCGCACTCCTGTACCGCGGGAGGGTCATCCACCTGTTCTCGCAGCGTGACGCGTCGCGCCTCGACTGGTCCTCCGCCGGAGCGGACTATGTCATGGAGTCTACCGGGAAGATGACCACCCAAGAGAAAGCCGGAGCGCACATCAAGGTCGGCAAGGCAAAGAAGGTCATCATCTCGGCACCAAGCAAGGATGTCCCGAACGTGGTGTATGGCGTGAACCACACCACGTACACCGGGAAAGAGGATATCCTGAGCAATGCCAGCTGCACGGTGCGTACCCCACGGGCACTGGTGCGAGCGAGGTATGGTGGCTGACTCGTCCCAGACCAACTGCCTCGCCCCCATTGCCCTCGTCCTCCAAAGATCCTTCGGTATCGAGACAGGCATGATGACCACCATCCACGCTTCGACATCCTCCCAAAAGGTGCTCGACGGCTTCAGCACCAAGGATATCCGCCAAGGTGAGTAGCGCGACTTGCGAGGCGTTCCACCAGCTCCAACAGCTCACTCGCTAGGTCGCTCCGCTATGGGCAACATCATTCCAGCCACCACTGGTGCCGCTCAAGCAGTTGTCAAAGTCCTTCCAGAGCTTGCCGGAAAGTTCCACGGTGAGCCGGTGTCACGAAGTCATACCACGTCGTCCCTGTCGCTGAGTCCACCTCAGGCATCTCCATCCGAGTCCCCGTGACCAACGTCTCCCTCGTCGACCTCACCGTGACCCTCTCGACCCCCGTGCCGAACAAGGAGGCGCTCATTACCCCCTTCCGTCTCGCCGCGCAGAGGTCCCCTAGCAGATCTACCTCCGAGGCAGAACCATCCCCCGTTCCATCCCTCGCGGGCGTCATGGCCGTGTCAGACGAGAAGCTCGTCTCGTCCGACTACCTCTCGGCACTCCAGTCGTCCATCGTCGACGCCGACGCGTCGGTCATGCTCAACGAGACGACGGCCAAGATCGTGGCGTGGTACGACAACGAGGTTGGATTCGCCTCGCGCAGTGAGTAGACGTATCCCGCGATATCCCATGGTAATCACTCCGTCGCTGACACTACTCCAGTGTGCGACCTCGTTGCGTACATGGCCAACTGCGAGGCATGAGAAGAACGGGCTGGTACTTCCAATAGAATTGTAGATCCAGAATGATATGTAGCATCTTGTCACCCTCATAGGCGGGAGGTCTCCAGGTATTCCGGACCCAGCTCCTGGATGTTCTTGACGCCCATGAGCCGCATCGAGATCTCCATCTCCTCGCGCAGAACTGCAGGTGCGTCAGTATAAGACTCTCCTCTCGCGTGACAAGTCACAGTCGGCGGGAGCTGTCGGCTCACTCTGGATCGCGCGTTCCACACCATCGGGCCCCCACCCCGCGGCGGCGAAGATGAACGGCCTTCCAAGCCCCACAGCGCTCGCACCGAGACACAGAGCCTTGATGATGTCGGTCCCCTGCCGGATCCCTCCGTCCACGAACACCTGGAACTTGTCGTCCTTGAGCAGTCCGGGAGCGTGCTTCCCAATGTCCTGTAAAGTCTTCAGAGGGGGGTTGGCGCTGGTTTTCCGAGATCAGTACGGATAACATCGACGTCCCCGTTGCGTCACGCTCACAAGTCGAGAGCTCGGCCACCGTGGTTGGAGAGCACAACGGCATCGGCGCCATGCTCCTTGGCAAGGACAACGTCCTGTGCACCGTATCAGCTCAACGCACATGCCGAACTCGTGCAGACTCACCTCCCACGACCCAACTCCCTTGACGACCACCGGGAGACCGCCAGTGACCTCCTTGATCCAAGCGATGTCGGCCCATTGGAGCGAAGGGTCGTGACGTCTGCCAAGTCAGGGATATCTCAGCGGCATCATACCGCGCGTGTCGAGACATGCACTCACTCGGAGAGACGAGAAGGCTTGTCCGGCCGGGTGATGGGTTTGTCAGCAGGCGCCTGCGTGGGTCAGTGTGGGATTTGTCCGTCTGATGCGTGCGAAAACGCTCACAGGATTCCGCTTGACCGATCCAGACCGAATGCGGACGTTCTTCATGAGCTGGACACAATCAGCGTCCTGCGGTACTGCACTGCAGGCCACAAGAAGTAGAAAGTACTCACGCAGGAGAGGTCCGCAGTGAGCCAGATGGACTGCGCCCCCAGCTCCGCGGCGTGCTTGATCTCCCGCGCGGCGATATCGCTGAGATGAAACTCAGCGACGACTTCGACGATGAGATGTCCCACATACCGATCCATGTTCATGTAGAGCTGCCAGCCGATCTTCTGCCCGTCCGCTTTGGCCTGCATGACCTCGTCGAGGCTTCTCGACGCGACATGGCTCAGGATCTGGAAGAAGCCGGTCCGTCCGGCACCGATCGTGGACGCTACCTCGCCCTGGCGGTGTCAACGGGCGTCGGTTCGGTTCGGGTCGGGTCGGGTCTCATGCTGCACAGGCTAGAGTGGATGGGATCGCACTCACGATGGGGTTGCTCCAGCCATTACGAGCCGTCGGGGAGATGTAGAACGGAGCGGGAGAGTCCATGCCGAGGATCTTGGTCGAGGTGTCCACCTCCTTCACGTCCCGAAGCACTCTCGGGCGGATGAACACGCGGTCGTACGCCTCGCGGTTGCCCCGTAGAGCTGGTCTGGGTGTCAGATCGTGTACACGTGAGGGCGTGAAGACGCGAGACACCCACCATGTTCCGAGTCTGCGCCGCCAGAATAGTACTCCCAGCACTCGTCGGAGCAGACTCCCTGGGCGTACTTCTGACGTGGTTTCAGCGTCTCGCGAGGTCGCGAGGGGGGAGGATGGTCGCGCGCCAGCTCACCTCAAAGTCATCGAGCGTCACGACCGAGTCGACGCCAAACAGCGCGGCCCTGGCCCTGGCGATGCGCTGGGTCTCGTGATCGCCCGATTCGATAGCTGCCAGGGCTGCGATGCATCAGACTCAGTCGGATATCGATGAAGCGTTGGGACGTCACCACGCACCTTGTTCGTCCAGCCGTCCGACGAGTTGACTCTCAGCGAGATTCTTCTCGATCGTCCCCGGAGCGTGTATGCCTCGGAAGATCCTCCAGAAGTCAGTGGCGTCTTCATGCGATGCAGGACGTGATCCGCTCACTGCGTCACGTCCTTTCCCGCGTGGTCTATCAGGATCTGCACTCCGCCAGGCTGTGCGCGGGATCAGCAAGGCTGCTCCCCGGTGCAGGTTACGCGTCACATACATGACGGGCGACAAAGTCAGTCACGCTACGGCCCCGGGTCAGCCCATGATCATGCCCAAGCAAGCGCATATGTCGCCGCGTCCACTCACTCCCAGACGTTCCCGTCAACGGCGACCCAGAGACTCGTCAAATCGCTGTGCTCCCCCAGCTCTTCAGACGAGATGATTCGGCCACCCTTGCTCGCCGTCCTTCCAGCGTGTTTCACGACCGCATCGAGCTTGACGGATGATGGTCCCAGGCTGCCCGTCTGCCAGAGATATGTCCCCGCGACTCCGGCCTGAACGGGATGTCAATGGATTACTCGAGCCTTGGGAGAGCTCAATGGACGTTCGGAGTACGAGCCAGGCCATCGTGCTTCGTGACTCACTGATATGCCGAAGAGCATGAGCGCCCAATCACGGCCACTTCGCTGTGAGAGGCTGGATGCGGTCGACCCGGACCCGGGTCCACCATGGTTCGACGACAGACGGACGGGGGCGCGAGCTATCCTCGTGCTAGGCGCGGTGAGGCGAAGCGCGCGAAGAGCGTTGAATATGTCTATCGACCGCTTGGCCATGTTTTGTGTGCTCTCGACGACGTGGTGGGTACGGTGACTAGCGAAGACAGCGAAGTGTAGATGGTGTTGATTCATGTGGATTTCTACTCGCTCGCTCCTCGCTCGTCGGCATTCCGCCATTGAGATGCGATCGGATTTGACCGGCAACCAACGGCGACCGGCCCGAGGATGAGGATGAACACAGATCACCAGCGGCATTGGACTCCGCAATTGCTTGCTCTCCATTTCTTCGCTCGGTCGGGTTGGTCGCATGCAGCCAGGGGGAGCCCAGGCAAGCGGCCTCGCCTCGCCTCGGCGGAGGAGATGCCGGTCGACGAAACCAAGCGGCGCTCAATCGCGGGCTGCCGTCGCGTTATGAGAGAGTCTTCGTTACTGTCGCTCCTCCACACTAGACGATCGTCAGACGACTCATGTCCGAGTCTCGCAACCCGTCTCGGCTGCTCATCGCTCAAGGCCACAGAGAGACGGCGAGTTACCAAACGTTTTCATCGCAGCATGTTGCCTCCGAGGTCCGTTCTATGGACTGAAACGCCTCCGATGGCCGACATGCCGGCGGCCCATCCGCTGACTGACTGACTCATATCCTTCCCCCAAATCTCGCGACTCTTACAGCTAGCTATAAACTGACCTCACTGACCCCAAGATCGAGGACGAGACTAACACTCGAACTCTCGACGCGCTGCGATGGGCCCGCAGATCCCCCAGCGAGTGGTCGTCGTCGGCGCTGGCCCTGTTGGGCTGTGCAACGCCCGTACCCTCCTCGACGACGGCTTTGACGTGACGATAGTGACGGCGGTGAGACCGGGACTGTCGTCCTCGCGACCCTTCTGGGTGTCCTATGGTATTGACAGCGTCCATTCCATCTAGGACGACGGTGTAGGCGGGTTGTGGAGACATACGTTCCCCGATCTCGGCACCAACTCGCCATGGGGCAGTTTCACCTTCTCGTGGGTGGGCTACTCCAACTGTATCTGGCTCAGACTACTCGACTACTCAATGCGATCACGGGCTGACGCGACGCGTCCCATACAGTGGCCTCGAGATGGCGAAGCCGCCAGGCGACGGGAGTACCATCCCGGCGGGGATGTACTGCGAGTACCTCGCGGAGTTCTACAGCCTTTTCGTCAGGCCCAGGGCGACGTCGTGGTGAGTCGGTTCATCACCGCTCGTTATCCCAGGCGGCAATCAGCGCGGGAAACGCTGAGACGGGCATACGTCCTCTAGGTTCCACACCAAGGTGTTGACGATGGAGCCTGGAGAGGTGGCTGGGTGGGATCTCAATCTCCAGTCTCCGGACGGGGCGCGGACTGAGCATTTCGACCGCGTGGTCCTCGCTGTGGGGGTGAGTCTTCTTTGCTTCAGAAAAGATGTCAGTCGCGGATGAGCGCTGATGGGGGTATGTAGTCCTTGGGCAACCCGCATGTCCCCCAGGGCTTAGGCAACACCGCCGTCCCGACGTTTCACTCCCACGACATGTCCTCTGAGGGCGTCCAGTCCGTCCTCTCCCTCCTCCCATCCAGCGACGATCTCCCGTCCACCCAAGGAGACGCCGACACGGTCCTGGTGGTAGGCACGGGCAAGAGCGCGATCGACAATGCCGTGCTGTTTGCGAAGCAGCGCCGGAAGGTGCTCATGGTCGGAAGGAGCTTCAAGTGGATGAGCGCGCCGGTCAAACCCGACTTTATAGGCTCAGAGTGGGTGTGGTCCACCACTTCTTGGGTCCGTGGACCGGACACGGGAGACTGACCGAGGTGTGGCAAACCGTTGCGCTGACATGGGCCCTGGCCGTCGTCAGGTGGCTTACCGCCGTGATGGGGCCGGTGCGGAATCTGGATAGTCGAACACAGTGAGCCGCCTGATCCTCGACCGATGACTCGCGCTAAGAGTCAGGTCGTTCCTCCATTGCACGGCACTCGGCGGTCTCATCATCAGCACCGCCTGGTCGGTTCTCAAGAAGAAATATGTCAGTCATCCCCCCGACCACACCTCGCCGCTCACCCTCACTCCCCCATGTCGTCTACCGTGCCGTCCTGCCTTGGCTCACCTCTGATCTCAACGCAGGGCTCGCTGTACGGCCCCAAGATCGTCCCGCCAAAGACCAACATCCACCTCGACATGCCCCGCTTCTCGGTCGGTCTCACACCGGAATTCGCCGAGCTCGTCTCGTCCGGTCGCATCGCCATTCTCACCGGCGCGGACGTCGTTGGCGCCGACGACAAGGCGGTCACTCTGACCATGGCGGATGGGTCGGAGGGAAGAGTCCGGTGCGGAGCGATCATCGCGGCGACGGGGTTCAAGGGGTCCGGCAAAGAATTCCTCGCGGAGGAGTTGCGCGATCGGTTGGGTCTCACCCGTCAGCCAATGAGACACGGGTGGAGAGATAGAGTGAAGTCTATCAGGAAGGGCTGGGGATCGTTTCGCCCGACAGGACCGATTGAGGATCCGGAAATCGATCTGCCGTTGGTATACAGAGGGATCGTCCCGATCGGGAGGTACACCGAGAGAGATCTCGTCGTCGCAGGGGGAAGTACGAGTGAGTGCTGTAGTCGCACGGTTCAATCAGATGAAAGTCGTTAGTGTCTTGACTGACGGGGACAACAGTCGTTTACAAACCAGTGAGCTCGCCCGGCACTCTTCAATCAAGCCGGACATAGGGTATTTCACTGACCATCCAGGCGGTCCTCTACGAGACAGAGAGCCATGTGAGTGGAGCAACGAACGCCCCGACCGAAGTCGTGTCGGAGATCACGATGCTAAGTCTCGTCGCACGTCACGTCTGGTATCGTGATGTCCGACACGACTCCAGGAGTCCGACATGACCTCTGATTCTTCGACATGTACCCTGGCCCGTCCGTCGCTCACGCACACAGTGGATCTCCTCCTTCTTCCTGGCCGATCCGCACCTCGTCCTACCCCCCCGAGCCGCCGCGCTGGACGACTGTCATGCCGAGAACGAATGGCTGCGGGCGCGATATCCCGATGTGGACCCGTATGTGAGTGCCTGCGCGCAGCGCGGTCCTTACAGCTCAACCTCCATAATGTGCATACTCCCCCACGTACTGTACTTGTACTGTCCACTCTCTGCTCCACTGTACCCCTTGTCTTCCCACGGATCGCAGCACGCGGACCCGCACCCCGACGAGCACCCATCTGCTGCGACACATCGTGCTCGTATGCTCGTACCGCATGCAGCCCCCACGCGCGCTGACCCCGCAGTACCTCTTCCCCGACGGCACCTTCTTCAGCGGCTTCGCCGACCTCTCCCACACGCGCCAGCTCCTGCGGGACCTGACCCTCGACCCCTGGCGCGCGCAGAGGTCGAGGTGGTGGAACCCGCTGGGGTGGATGAATGTCGGCGTGAAGGCCGAGGACTATGCGGGCGTCGGGGAGGAGCGCAGGGAAAGGCTGGGGCTGGTGTCGGCGTCGGCATCGTGTTCGGTGTCCAAGTCGAAGACAGGTCCGGGCGGGAAGGATGTGGATGGCAGCTAGGTGACATAGAGGGATCGATATGCGGTTCTCGTTCATACAGTTTACAACAGAAGGCTTGCCGTCCATCACACCAATCACTCATGCATCTCGAGGCCCACCAGCCATGCGTCGGCGGTACCTCAATCGCTCACTGAGTCTAAGTCTAATCCGACTCAGTCCCAAACCGCCACACCGCCGACCATCCCCTTCAAGGATGAACTTCGTCCACTGCACTACAACCTTTCCCGTTTGCGCGCTTCTCTCGCGCACCCATACGATCCGCGGGGCAATGGTACGAGCCGTTACCCAAATGCATGAACGACCGACTCGGGCGCGGCGCTTGATACAGGCATGGCAGATCTTCATGGAGCACCGGTACAGCCTTGGGTGACTGAACGGCTCGTCTCGCACCATATCCCAAAAATCACATCCACAAGCCTCCCCGACCACCAGTTGAAGATACCACCCGACACCTTGACACGTCTCCCGCTCCCTCCCCTCTCCCTCCCCCATTTCTCACTACTCATTTCTCTCCCGGCACGCCCAACGCCTCCATTATCTTCTCCAACATCTTGTTCCCGCCCAACGACCTAATCTCCTCCTCGATCTGCTTCCTCAGCGTCTCGAGCACCCCGCGGGTGTACTCGAACGACCGGGTGTGCGTGCGGAGGTAGTTGACTGTGTGGAGCTTGAGCGAGCGCGAGGTGGTTCGTTTTTGCAGCACGTCTAGTTAGGGAGGTGGTTCAGCCACATGCCTCCCGGTGCCATGCCCATTGGACGAACGGACTCTCTCGCTCGGACGCGCAACTCGCCGAGGCAGTGGAAAGTGCCCGGCTCGATGTGAGAATATGAGACGATGAAATTTCGCGCCCACTCACTCAGGATCTGCCGGTTCGACGGGTCCGCCCGCACCCCATGCACGATCGGGAAACTGAACTTTCCCTCGGTCAGATCCTCCGCGAAACCCTTGTTGTCCTCGTACTGCGGCGGGGGTCAGCCTCGGCCTCACCTTCGACCGCATCCGCAAACGTCTCGTGCCGTGCGTGCCCACGAGAACCAATCGCGGACACGGACACGTGCTCTCCTATCGCTGTCGCGCAGAGCCGATGTGTCTCCCCCGCCGCGCGAAGGGGCTTCGCTCAATCCAAAGCCCGCCCCACTCACCTCGTTCGAGTGCAGGTTCATGTAATCGTCCCTGATCTGGAAGAACACGGAGATGAGGTTGACGAGGGGGACGTAGTCGCTGCGGCATAAGCGGAGCGAATGGCGCGGGCCGCGGACGGAGCGGACGGGTAGGTCGAGAGGATACGAAGCGACGGAGCCATGGGCATATCCTCGGAGCGAGTTGGTCAGAGGAAAATGACCGATGAAGGGTTCGGCGGCCGGGAGCAATGATCAGGAGCGATGGGAGATGATCATAGGGATAAGGGGAGATGCGAGTTAGGGACAAATTAGGAGTGGAGTGAGCGAGATGTGAAGCGCTCCACTTACACCTCCGAAGCCGACTTCGCCATCATGAGCTTGACTGCTATCCGGAACAGACCGCCCGTCTCTGTGAAAGCGCATCAGCGCGGACCCGGTTCAAGCAGTGGTAGCAGCGGTAAAAGCAGCTGCGGTGTCGGAAGCAGTAACAGAAGTGATAGCTGGAGCAATACAGCCCGCATCCTGTTTCTCCGCCCCGAACGCAAACGCGCCGAGATGGACGGGCGAAGTAGGTGGCACTTGTGGTTATGGAGTAGATGGAGTAAATGGATTAGATAGAGTAGATGGAGTAGATGGATTAGATGGATTAGATGGATTAGATGGATTAGATGGATTAGATGGATTAGATGGATTGGATGGATTAGATGGATTAGATGGAGCAGATGGCGCAGACGGAATAAATGGAATAGATAGTACAGACAGAGCAGATGGGACCACGTCCGCACTCACTCCCCAGCACCATGTGCACATACTCCTCCTCTGTCGGACACGTCAGGCTGTCCCTCCAGAACAGATCGAGCCCCTGGCCCCGATGCAGACACAGCAGCTCGTCGGTCACCGTCCCGACGAGGTCGACTTGTTTCTGTTTTCCCTTGGCGTCGGCGCTGGTGCTGGCGTGGATGCTGGGGTGGTCCGTGTCCCTGCTCTTGGGGCTGGGTCCGGAGTCGGGGCTGGAGCTGGATGATGCGGCGGTCCCGGCCATGTCGATGCTCGCGGTCCCGATTGCTCCAGCGCCTGCTACAGAGCCGGGTATACCTCCCGCTCCACTCGGTCCGCCCGATCCGCCCATGCCGCCCGTCCTTCCCGACTCCCCAATCCCCCCCGTCCCACCCGTCCCGCCCATACCGCCCATCTCGCTCGCTCCGCTCGCTCGTCCGGGCGCGACGCCCACCTCCCCCGCCGGCGACCCCGCCCTCGACGGCCGCCTCAGCGCCAACAGCTCTTCCACAGCGAGGAAGTACACGTAGTTGGCCGTGTTGATGGTCTGCGGCACGCCGTAGATCTGGTGTGCGACGGGGATACCTCGTCGCAGCTCGGAGGAGTCTTCGACGTCGTCCATGCTACGTGAGGGGTTAGCGGTGTGAGCGGCGTTGACTAGCAGCGGTGGTAGCTTGAGAGGTGTTGAATGGCATAGACGAAATGGGACCGGTAACATTGCGCGTACTCGGACGGGGCAAATGGAGCAGCAGTGAGGGATGAGGAAAGCAATGGAAGAAAGGTAGTATCAGGGCCAGAACCAAGCCCAAAGCAGCAGATGGAGGACATGATGAGGTGAGACGACAAAGCAGGTGAAGGGTAGGTGACGACGACTCCAGTCGGCGAGGGAAACAACAGCAAACCGGCGCATCACCCTGTGGATCATCGCCACTCCCTGGCCATCGCTACACTCACAGCAAGCTCGCATTATGCAGCATCCGCACAATCCGCCTGATCACCTCCAGATCCGCATCGGGGACGTCCAACCACGCGTTGAACGCGTCGATGAGCTTGGTCCGCACTTCCTTGCCCGGGTTGGCCGAGATGTACGTGTATGGCTCGAGCAGGATCTGGGGGCGGGGGTGTCAGCGGATGTGCCGGGGGAGGGGGCAAGACAAGTCGCACTGAGCGCGGAAGCTGAGGATGTGGAGTATAGTCTGGCGGGGGCGACGGAGTGGACAACTGCGGAGGGATGGAGGACGATGTCAGCCACCTCACTCACCCGGTCCTGCGCTTCGGACCATTGCGGCGTCCGCAGCGTCTCGCGGAGGGAGGAGTAGTCCATGCCGGTGAGCCACGCTGCTGAAGGTTGTGAGATGCCGAGGTGGATGACAAGATGCAACAAGAAACAAAGCAAGGATGTGTCGCCGCTGTGAGGTTTTGGCTGTTTCTGTTTCTGTTTCGCTGCCCGCTGTCCGGTGACGTCCTTGGCCGGAATAATGGTCGTCGTGTGCCTGAACATCGATCGCTCGCATCGCTCTGGACGTCCTTGTTGCTCTTGTCCTCTATGTTACATTCATGTGGAGTATCCGTGCTGGTACACGGCAGAGACCGAGACCGAGACTACTGTCCATCCTACGCCATCACGATATGCAGTTCCCCATGCAAAGGCGTATTCGTTACAACATTGCGACCAACTCCGAGCCCCACCCACCCCGCCCCCCCCCCCCCCCCCCCCCCCCCCACTCCACCCCCCCCCCCCCCCCCCACCTCCCCCCCCCCCCCCCCGCTCCTCAACCTCGACGTAATCTCCTCCACCGTC